>CABEEJ010003426.1:51787-63380 GCA_901482245.1 Timema douglasi | reverse complement strand
GGTTAGATTAGCTACAATCTTAGCTATTTTGACAATAAGCCAACAATAATAATATTCTATATCTAGTCACGGATATCAACAATGCCTTTAAAAACATGGAGAAAACCTCTTCAACAATGTAAATATGTTGCCTTGAGAATAAACCATGTACGATTTGATAAAGAAAGAAAAGAAAAAATACTTGAGTTACTTGTTGGTCTTTTATTTTTAGTAGTCTTTAGAATTCCACTATTCCTGTGAAGCCCCACTTACACTCTAGTATTAACAATAAATAATATAAGTTTATAAATATATATATACCTAGTAATATTTCAATTTCACTTGACCAGAATAAATGTATTTTAAATTATATATTTATAGTTGAAGTTATATTAAAAAATCCGACCATTCTTTAACATAATAAAAATAATTATGTCATAATTAGACAATGAAAAGTATACAGTTAAAGTACAGTTAAGGTTTTAGTAAAAAAAAAATAAAAAAATTGTCCATTTATGTTTACATGAAGGACAAGTTTCCAGTAAATTAGAATGTTGAAAATTTAAATTATAATTATAATTTTTTGAAGCATAATTTTCTTAATCTACGAAATAATATAGCTAAATGTAATCTTGTGGCTAGAATTTAATGTATGTTGGTTCACCGATGGTTGTAAATTCTGGTAGATGCAATTTAGATTAGTTACTAAAATGAAAAAAATAGCTTCTTGAAAAATACCTGGTACAATTCTGGTGAAATTTCGATTGGAGTGATTTATATGAAGTAATATTGGGCAACCCGCACCTTCATTACTGTAGGTTCCTCTTACCTTACGCTATTATTTAAATAAATTTCCTGATGTGAAGCACAATCCTTACTCGTAATATAATGAATGTCTAATTCCACGGACGAAAATTACAACATCATCACTCAACATGGTTGATTTGGACGCCTCGAATTTTTGTTTAAATTGTCGGGGTCACTTCGTCTCCCATCGTTTGATAAAACGTTCCAATTATAAGAATAAATCTTCAAATCCAAAGAGAAATCCATTTCAAAGAAATCTTTGTTAAAAAAATATTAATAACTTAAATTCAAATGAGATGTCCAGGTAGAAAGCAGTAAAATATAGTAATTTTAGAAAGCGTTTTTTTTTTTACAAATTCAATATCTATGTTCGAATCGTGTTCTTAGGAAATTAAAAACCAAGGAAACATTATTTTATATTAACAAGTGCTGGAGGCTCAATTTGGTAGCGTGGCTCGGAACTTAGCTGATAATTAGTTCTAATTGTAACCACTGAAGATTAAGGAACAACGGGAGTTTGTATTTATTGTTAAATAATAAAATGTTTTCATTTTGATATGTGTTAAAATGGATATCATTGTCTTATGCACAGGTAAGACAAATATATATATATATTTTAAAAAATTTAGTCATCTTCTTGAGTTTTACCATGTTTAAGAAAGTTGAAAGTTATTCTAGTTGGGAAGTGAAAATAATTAAATTCAATTCAAATGGGCACAATTGGATGTACTGTACGTCAACAAACTAAAGTGGGTGTTTTTATATTCATAACACATACATAAATTGCTAGCTTTTAACAAAATATTGTTTATTACTAAATTGTATTTTTTCTTTCTTTTTTTCACAATCTACTTGATCATAATAATAATAAGGCTAATTTACTAAATTTTAGAAACAAAAGTTTCATAATAATGTTGTATCAATTAATGTAGTTTAAAATTAAAAGATTATTCAATTTTAATTCGGTTATTTATAAATAGGTACAATGTAATTTGTTTCACATGCGTATAGTAACAATTCTACTGAGCACCTTAAGGCTCCGCTTAAATCATCGAGAACGTACCAATCGCTGTTAGGCCATACGGCTTAAAATATTATGGCCTGTGTCGTTTTATAGAGCTAGAGTATTTCTATATTCTGTCCAACCCTATACTCTTTTTTGCCTTTCACTTAAAACCACCCTGTCATGTCAATAAGAAAGAGGGCAAAGAAATCTACATAACTTCTCGTTTCAAATATGTTAAAATTTTCTATTGTGGGTTTATAGAAAAATCTATATTTGTAAGAGAAAGTCTAAATCTAGAGTCCTTTTTCATCAAGCCTAGTCTCATAGTTCTGCAAATATGTTTAAAAAGTCGTTGAAAATGAGCTAATGTAACATTTTCACACTTTTTTTACTATTATTAGAACTCAAACTATTGGGTTGATAAGGGAGAATAATCTTTTTGGGATCTCTCGACTTTATTTTGGCGGGAACCATATTTTTAAATAACGCATCTTAGAATTAAATACTGGATTATAGCTGAAAGACTTCGTGGCAATTTCTCGCTTAACAAGGCAGCCCCCATAATGTATTATGGTATTTTGTAAAGATAACAGATCATTTCAGTATTTCGGTTTGATAAAGGTCTACTTTTTAGTGACCACTGTTGTACTGTAGAAAGTAAATGGTTGATAACAGCACATCCTATAGTCTTGATTTAAACATTCGTGTAACCGGACAGTGTCAATAAGTTTTTTTCTAAGAAATGTATTGACATATATAATGAAAGATATAGGATTGATTATGATAGTTATATCATAGTCAATGGTTATAAAATCTGTCAAATGGTAGTGTAATGAATAATTGAAGCTTAAAACATGTATTTTATAATTAGATGTCCTCAACCTTTTTTTTATAGCAAACATTGGTATGTATTTGATTTGGAGTTGTGTGTAGCGCATCCTGGCAGTGGAAGGTGGAACCTCTAATATAATTATTGGATGGTAGTGAGCTCTTTTAGCAGGATTTGAAACCGAGAAACTTGCTGTGATTATATTATGTTCACTCAAGTCTATTATCTGTATTGCTTATCTATGTAATTAGAAACAAAAGTATCTTAGTTACCAGTTTTAAATGTAATAATTTAAAATGTAATTTGACTATGTATTTTATTGTATAGATATGTACTGTACATTCCAAACATATCACCATTGGCTTGGGACTTTTTGTAGGGTAAATGGGGTATCCTTATTGTTTTTCATTTGTTGTCTTTTTAATCAGTGTCTTTGAGCGTCTTTTCCCTTTTAAATCCCTTGGAGAACTGTATTAGACATCCTGTGACACGGTATTAATGGGATTTTTTTAAAAAAAATTCTGACCTCTTTTGCTCAACATGTATAGGGTATTTTAAGTATTATTTATTACTACTGAGGTGTCATTATAGCTTATCTAATGTACATTTTTTAATTTGATTGTTCCTTTTAACAAAAAAATTACTACTTTTTGGCACATTAAAATATTTCTTCCTGAAATTTTAACAATGTAGATAGAACTGATAACTGATAAAAGGAATTTGAATAGAGAGACTTGTTATTTTTACCATCACTAAAACCCGATGCTCCAACAGGAAGAGCCAAGGTAAACGGGACGATATCATTGGCTCCTTTCAAATCAGCAGCCAATGAGCGTTGCATTTTGTATATTTGCCAGAAAATTATTCAAGAGTAAACAACGTTTAATCAAGATTCCCCACACTTAAACAAATACAAAAAATGTAAAAAAATGCCCTATAGCTCTGGATTTGATTACCAAATGCCAAAGAAAAATTAAAAATGTTTAATTCCTAAAATGTTGATTAACGTCAACACAACTACGGATTGATTCCTACTTCTTACTCCATCGATTTAATAACCTACTTTAGGGAACAATTGGAGAGTAGGTATCAACCAAATACTGCAAAGTTAGTATTTAAAATAAGTTGGCTACATATATATTTACACACACGTAAATATACGCCTAGTAAATAGTACAAATGGAATCTCCGCATTCTGATAATCTAACTTTATGGACTTCTAAATCAAATTATATATTTTTTCCAAAATGACAGATGAGTATCAAAACACTTCGAAGATAAACCACAGTTATCAGCAATCACAAACTACAGCATTTAATGAGCTTGAAAAGACCAAAGACGATAAAAGTTTAAAAAAGTAATATTCACTCTACTCTTTTAACAACACAGAAACGTTATTATACTGGAAGAAACTGGGTCTGCTTTGGTTGTTATTCAGTGCGTTTAATTGTCCGCTGTCCGTGATCTCTTACTCTGCATGACAAAAATTAATTTAGCGTGATCGAAAACAAGGTGTTTAGGAAGAGGTGTAGTCCCAAACAGTATGAGGATACTGGGAATTGGAGGAGGTTACATATCCCGTATTCATCCCAAGCCATTGTTAAGTTAGTAAAATCTTGATGATTGCGATGGGCAGGATATGTAACGTGAATGGGAAAATCTTGATCGGTTTTCAGGGAATTGAAGGGTAAATCCGATGGGAAGACCTAGATTTAGACAAGAGGATAACATTAGGATGGACCTGAAAGAGAGAAGGCGTAAAGAGGCGAACTGGATAGGACTGGTTCAAGGTAGGGATAGGTGGCGTACTTTTGCAAGTATGGCAATGCCATTTTGAGTTCTTAATGTCATAACGTGTAATGATATGGATTTTTCCTGTCTTTTTAATATTCGCGATCATATTTTAAAGTAAATATAATAATATTTCTTCTTTTCAGTTAATATAATGTAAACTCATCTTTTCTAGACTACGGCCATGTTTCTTTTTTTTCTTTGATTTAGCTGCACGTGTCAGAAGCATGGTTTTATTTCCGGGTTAATACGCAGTAAACAAATAGCAGGTGCAGTGTAGCACATCTGTTTTCCTAAATGCGCGCTAATATAAAGACTAACCCTATTGGTCGATGGAAAGAAAGCAAGGAGTGGTCGGGGTTGACATGCTCGACTCGAGAGGACGCTAGCTTGTTAGACGGTCATTCTTGGCTTTCTACTCTTCTACGGCAGACGAGATGGAAGCGTTTTGCAACATTAAGTGGTGGTTTATTTTAATTACAAAACAACTTAAGGACAAATAAAATTGTCGTTGTGACAGCAAAACACAGTTTTTCTCATTTCTTGGGCAGATTTATCTCAACATCTAGTCCAATATTTATTGTTTAAATTACATGTTTTACAAATGGCGCACCAATGTGGGCCAACAGCCACAATCTTTCCGTGACTTTACAATTGGCGTACTCAACGCGGGGCATTCTTCAAGAAGATCCATCCACACCGTTACAATTGGCGCACAACGTGGGGCATCCAGTATTCAGTACTTTACAATTGACGTCACAACGCGGGGCATCTTTTCACACCGTTACAATTGGCGTCACAACGTGGGCCAAATCTATCCACAATCCTTTTAACTTCTTTACAATTGACGACTCAACGCGGGGCATATTTCCATGTCTTTACAAACGTAAGTAAGAAGTCAACCCATAATATGAAATAATTATAATAACATGTGTAAACGTGTCTTTAAGCTCTATTTAAAAAAAAGTATTATCAGTGCGAGTAGGATGATAAAAGCCCCTATAGATTTAATCTCCTTGGAAATAAGTTATGACTAATAAATAAAAATGGATTATTTACTATTCAAGATAGTAATCATAAATGGCTTCTTTGTAACGAGTCTAGTTTTTTTTTAGAAAGTGTATAATTTTTTTTTTTTAAGACTATCTTCAAAACTGAGCGTTTAGTATTTAGTTAGCAGCTTTAAATTTATTCTTCAAATAATGTAGTTCATATATTAAATAATATTATTCAATATAATATGTAAAATAACAGTTTGATGGTGACCTGGTGGTCTAGGGGTAGGGTGTCGGACTTCTGTGCTGGGGGTCCAGGGTTCAATCCTCGATCCTGGCACAGATTTATCTGATTACCAAACCCTTCCTTCACCTCTGACAAGACATCTTGTGAGTGTGGGGAATGCCAGGCCTCCAGCGTGGTTCGGATTCCACGTTAAACTGTAGGTCCTCCATTTCATCTCACAATCACCCTATCATTACACATTAGCGTAAGTGCGTATAACCCGAACGGGTAGTAAGACGCGGTGCTAATAATAATAATAATAATAATAATAATAATAATAATAATAATAATAATAATAATAATTTGTACTTTGTGCAGCATGGCTAAATATATATTTTACTAACACATCATATACAAAACAAATCCATAGTTAGAAAAATAATCAACAGTTATGTCATTAAGTGTGTTGAACATAAATTTGGTTCCAACTAATACTAATGGAAATAGCTTGATGATACTTATACATCGGCATTTTTATTTCCACAATCTACATACAATAATACTAAAATTTATTTTGTTTCCGATAACCAATTGGAGGTTTTTAATATCAACATCATCATGAACTGTTTCCAGCTTGTGGCCGGGTCTGTTTAGTAAAATGCCTCCATCTCCCTTTGGCCTTCCACCATTCTTCCTCCCTCCTGCACTCTCTTCCACTCTCCTTCTCTCACTTGCACACTTGCTGCCATCTGTTCCTCTCATCTCTTCCTTGGTCTCCCTTGCAGTCTCTTCCCTACATACTTCATGTCCATTAATCCACTTGGAATCCTCTACCCTTCCATTCTTCCTTTTAATCTTAACATGATTAATAAAATATAATTTTGAATTATTTCTTTTACCTGACGAAGGCCTTAAAATTTTAATATATAGATAAATAAATAAAAAAGAAAATAGTTTTTTCAAAGTTGTTAGCGTTTTAATAATAATAATAATACACATCCTAAATTCACTAATATATTGATTAAAACAATAGGATTATTATAATTATAACGCACTCTGATACCAAAGATGGCAAACTACATAGCTATGAGAATTTCAAAAGTGTATTTACGAGGTTGCTGGCTATGCTTAGAAGAAGGCTGAGGACAATATGTGAGAGTGAAGTTTTGGAATGAGCTTAATGAAGTCTTGAATGCATGTGAACTGGGTGAAAGAATTATCTTGTTAGGATACGGTATATGAATGGATGGGTGGGTACCCAAAGATAGAATTCAGAGGGAGTGTTAGGAAAGTATGATGATGACAGGATAAGTGAGAATGGTAATGAGTTAGTGAGTCTGTGTTTATAAAAAGGTTTATTTGTGTCTAACACATTGTTTAAGCACAAAGATATTCACTTGTATACATAGCAAAGGGGTGATTCGAGAACGGTGACTGATTTTGTGGTGTATGATAAGAGACTTAAAAGTTTATTAAAGAATACTAGGACTGTGCGTGAGGGTTAATGTGTAATGGATGACATCCTAGTAATCTCAGTAGTTGGATAAGGTAGACATTTTGTGAAGAAGCATTGCAAGAGTATTAGCAGGTAAGATTATTATTATTATTATTAGCACCACGTCTTACTACCCGTTAGGGTTGTAAGCAAGTAAAAGTGAAAGTAGAAAAGTTACAGGATAAAAATGTGAGAGCGCAATTTGAAAAATTGTTGGGTGACAAATTAACTTTAGAAGAGCATGAATGGAATATCGAAATAAATGCTAATGATATATATAAAGTACTTGGAACAGAATAAAAGAAGCTGTAGCTGAGTGTGCGAAAAATGTGTGTGGATCTGCGTTGGTGGGAAACTTAAAAGGTGATGCATGGTGGAATTAACAGGCGAAATAAGCTGTGTGATAAAATAAATACGCACACACATGAATGCTGGGAAGAGTGAAACAGAACACAAGAGGCTGTGGGACATATACAAAAGGAAAAAGATGAATCAAAGAAAGCTGTCAAGTAGAGTAAAGAGCAAATGAGATTAAGAGAAGGAGAAATAATGCAGAGTGATTTTGAGGAAATAAGAAGCTGTTCTGGAAGTGGGTAGAGAGAATGAAACAGGGAATTCAAGGTAAGACCCATAGCAATAAGAATGAACACGGCGATATAGTTTAGGATGCTTAAGAGAGCGATGGCGGTATTATTTCTAATAAATGAATGGTGAAAACATAGAAAAAGTCTCAGAAAATAGGGAAAATGTTATAATGAGGGAAAAATTTAACGAGGCTGAGGTGTTAAAAGCCAAGAAAGGGTTCAATATTGGCAAAGCTGCGGGCGTAGTCGGGGTCACAAGTGAAATGCTAAAGTGTGGTGAAATGGTACTACTTGCCAAATTGTGTTAGTTGTTCATTGTGTGTGCTGAGATTTCGAATGTTTCTAACGACTGGAAGAAAGATGTCACTGTACAAATACAAAGACAGTAAGATTAACTGTAATACATATAGAGCAATTAGTTTGTTGAGTATCACAGGGCAAAGTTTTTGAGAGTTTTAATTGAGAGTGTGCATTAAAACACTGCGGGCATGATTTGGTGTGTGCAATGTGGTTCTATGTCAAGTAGAGGCTGCATGGACCAGATATTTGAATTGCAACATGTGATTGAGAAATGTATGACTGTAAAGAAGAAAGTTTATTGTGCATTAGTTAATCTGGAAAGAGCGTACGCTCGAGTGAATAAGAGTATTTAATGGGATGTTCTGACTTAGTATGTTGTGGATACATGCATGGTTGGTAAATTCAATTATGGCAGTGTATGATGGAAGTAAAGCAAGCGTGCATTAGTGTGGATGGAGCTTTGAGTGAATGGTTTGACTTTGAAAAGGGTGTTAGACAAGGTTGTGTAACGCTTCCATGGTTGTTTAGTTAATTCATGAATAAGTGTATGAGGGATGCTTTTGAGGACGCGGCTGGTGTACAAATAGATAATGTGAATATGAGAGTGCTCTTATATATAGATGATGACGTATTAATGGCTGAGAATGAAAGTGACTTACAGACTGCATTAAATTGTTTTTCTGTGGTGACAGGGAGATTTGATCCTCGCATAAATGTCTCCAAAACTAAAGTGATAGTTTCTGATAAGGATCGATCAGGAAATGTTTGTCAGCTTAGTATAAATTGAAAACTATTAGAATAAGTGAATTATTTTGTGTATCTGGGCAGAATATTTAGTAAAAATGGAAGGATAGATAGTGACATTGACAGATAGGTGAATGCATCGAGAGTAGTTGGATACATGTGGACTCTTGCAAGGAATAGAGTAGAATCGAAAGAGGCAAAGATGACATTATATAAAATTGTGTTGACGCCAATATTATTTTATGGATGTGAAGCGTGGGTTTGCCAGTATAGACACAAGAGTAAGGTGAATGCGGTTGGAATTATATAATATCGAAGAAATTTATGAGGAAAAACTCGTATGGCCAGAGTCTGTAATTGAATTGTTGCTGAAAGAGTGAGGTTTGAAAGCGAATCCAATAGGTCAATATGAAAGAAGCGTTTTTACGTTTGTTTGACCATGTTGAGAGGATGAGTGGGGATCGAATGACGTAGCATATATATGAAGGTAGGGTGTGTGGATCAAAAGGAAGGACGTGGCTAAATTTTGTAGATTAATGCGTAAAAAAGATAAACATTTAGAGTTTTTCTCCTTTTCCACCAGTGAGTGAACCCTCACCCACTCTCGCTTATATAGTCGTCCCTGCTGCAGAAAGCGATGGCTCATAGCAGGGAAGGTCCGGGAGGACAGCCAGCGGTGGTAAGGGAGAACGGAATCGTATTTATTAACACTGGAAAGGGCACATAAATCACAATACATATAATAGAATAGGTGAGGACATATTCTTAGTTGTCTTTTCATCCATCTATTCATTATTTCTTCTTGCCTCTGGTGTTGACACATTCTTTCGGTGCTTGATACCCAGGTTGTTGCGAGGATCAATCTCGATAGAAGATCTGTGGCTGCTGCCTGGGCGTTGGCACAAAGCCAAGTTTGTAGATGGCAAGATCTCCTGTCGCTTCCCCCGCCATCCTACGGAACAAGATCTGTCTCACCAGTTCAGGCAGCTGTGGGTAGTACACCCACACACACGTCATCTTATAAAAATATTATTATTATTACAAAACGTAATTAAAACATGTATATATATAAGCAATACTTAAATCATAAAAAAAGTAATTTAAAGAAAAACCTTAACTGAAGGCCAAGCTTACCCATAAATGCATGGTTATACACAAAAAAATGTTTAAAAAAATATCAAATAATTCAACATTGTTGGTTTTTATTTATTTTAGTAACATATCTGGACATCTTTCATAATTCTTATGGAATTTTCAAACCATGCTAAAAAAAATGGAAATATTTTCGTTAAAATATTTCCATTTCAATGCATTTTAAATGGGAAAACAAAAATTATTAATATATTTATTTATTTTCTCTGTACAATTAAGCTAGAGTGTTTGTTTTTAACATATTAGTTAATGAATAATTTCTTTTTAAACGTATTTTTAAATTTGTGTTGGCTTCAATAATCACGACAATATTGAGCTCTAACGACTCGCAAGTCGACACTTTAGTAAAAATACGTGGTTTTAAATACAACTTTTCCTTCTACAAATAGTTATCTTAGTTGATAATAGGTGCCGTTAGTATGATCATTACCCATTTATCAGCTAGTATCGTTTTGTAAGCGTTGGCTAACCTACTGTATCGGAATGCAGGCGGCAGTGGAGGGTTAACCTAATCTCTGTTACCTTCTTGAGTCAAAGAAACACTAATACCATGTGCAATGGGATAAGAAGGGCCAATGTCCAACTATGAAGATTTGCGTAGTTAAATATAAACATCTTAATATATTAAGTAACAAAAATAATCACAAAATCTTAACTGCTGTGTGAATAAATAAAGTTGGTCCCTACTTACTTCAATGAGAGTATTACCTTAGTGATACATTATTTTCAAAGAATAAACCACATGCTTCTCCATACACAAAAATTTATGACATTAGCCCTTATTTTCCTGAGGCAGTAAAACATGTAAAAATCTACACTCGTATCTTTTATCTTTCTCGAGTTTTCTCATTCTTGAACATTGCACGTTGTAATAATAAGTCTTAATATTCAGAGTATATGAAAACTACTGTACATTGAATTTTTAATCCATTATTGTAATAAATACAAATAAACATTCCTGCTCATATCAAACATAGTTATTTTAAATAAAATTCGGTCTAAATGTAATTTGGAGATGTTCTCAGTATGTTTTTATCAACTATATTTATTTTACGGTCTAGGATTTGACTTTGGAATAAGTTATTTTTCAAAAAATTAATGAACGAAATTTTTTGTACTGAAAGTGTGATTATGTTAATTTTATTTTATTAGCTTGTTAAATGTGATTACTTTTAATTTGAATCTATTACATTCTCGCAGTTTGTGCACTATTTTCAGAAGAAATGTATCGATTCCCGAACAATAAGTTACGCACGATGATTATTTTTATAAAATTAATAAAATGTGACTATTTTTGCTTTCGAACAAGATCCAATGGATTGTATAAATTTTGAGGTGGAAAAGTATTTACACAATATTATTTAATATCCTTGTGAATAACAAGTTTGTGAAGCATGGGTCGATGGAAGAAAGGGCACACAAAGAAACTCAAATATATAATTGATTATTTAACTACTGGTCGTAAAGGGCAAGTTTTGATTAATGGTATAATATTACCGGCGCTTAGGCTATATGTATTTACTAATTTAAGCACAACGGATGAGTAGCGATACTATTGTATTTATTGTAGAAATAATATCAAAATTAAGATACAAATAAATATTTCTATATAACAATGTAGCGATTATTCTGATGTTTCAAGTACTTTTTCTAAAAAAGCTCTTAGCTGAAAGTAAATGTTACTA
>CABEEJ010003426.1:33692-51153 GCA_901482245.1 Timema douglasi | reverse complement strand
TCAAATGCTTCCTTCCTCATTACTACCCAATTAGATTATCATATATGCGTATAACATGAACAGGTAGTATGACGCGGTGATATGAGCAATAAAAATAACATATATATTTATAGTCAAAATTGTTCTAGTCTTCGAAATGAAACTGCTTTTTAAATATTTTATTGCCTCTTTAGCCTTTAAAGTTTAAAAATTAATCAAAGCACAGTGACCAAATTTAGCACATTAAATTTTAGTTATTTTTTATTTTACCTGCTTACTAATACACTCAAATAAATGGTTCGACAAAATCGTAAGCTATCGTAGCCCCACGACTTCTTTGGTGCTGACTGACAGTTTTAAATAGTTACCAGATCAAATTACGTATCCCTACGCCGAATTAGATGATCTGCAAAAACATGTGTTTAGCAGCTGTCACTTATTACGGTCAAAATTTAGGTATATACCTAAATGTTGACTGTCAGAAGTCAGCTGTGAGCTGTCAGTCAGCACCAAAGAAGTCATGGGGCTAGTGTACATACTCTCTCGTATAGGGTATTTATTATAGTTAGTGACAAAATCTTCAAAAATAAGTTATCTCTAATTTTACCTTAAATAATTTTTTCTCTGATAAATAAGTATACAGTATTATTTATCACTACCCTCCCCACGATATTAATTTTAAAAAAATAGTTCAAGACCTTTTTAAAAAGGAGAGTTATAAGGCAATGACCTGAGTTCGTTTCTACTCTGCTCAATAACATGACCCGGCTGCTAGGCCTTGTATCTATGGCCCGTAGTTTTTATTGCAAGGGAGCCATCCTTAAATTACGTAAGGCTTTGTTACATGATTTTATATCCTCCCTTCCTCACGTAAGCTCCCTCCCACCTCTTTAGCTTACGTAATTTTTAAAGATTTGGTAAGTCATGTTATTATAATCGTTTAGTTATTTTTAGACATTAGGATTGGTGGCCACATGGTCTAAGGCGTCACTCTCACATTAGACTAGTCTGCAGATGACTGGGAGATCGTGGCTCAATCATGATCGGGTGATATTTCCTAAATATTTTCCTACTCTCTCTCCACGTGAATGCGGGTAGAGTTCCTCTAAATCGAAATGTATTTATCCTTAACCCAATGGCGTAATTAGTTTATACCTAAACAGGCAGAATTAATTAAGGAAATGTACCCACATTTGCATGGGAGAGTAGAAGGAAACGATTGAATAAGATCTCCCCAAAATACCCTCAGCAGTGATTTGAACCTCCAGACAGAAGCGTCTGGCTGGCTAGGATGGATAAGCTAATTTTTCTGCTTGAGAGTGTGATTGTATCTTGACGTTTTATCTCCCCACCTTTAGTCCAACTTGGCCGCCTACACACTTTACTGTCCGGCACTTATCTCTTTCAGTTCTAGGAAAAGTTTGCTTGCGGCCTTTACTGATTACCGGTCCCAGCCTCCCGATTGTTTAAACAAACCAGTAATGCTGCCAACCTGATGGCTGGAATCCACCAGTTTTTATAACGTTAGCAACGCCATCTATTTTGAAAGCTGAAAGCTCAACACACCGCCAGAGAGCGTAAGCAGGGCCTTAAACAGGAGGCCCTTAGACTGAACAGATATGAGCTGTTAGTTATATATTCTTTTATTTTGAAACTTTAGAGTAAAGATTAGGGAAGGGTGTTGATACCTTAATACACGAAGCTAGTACATGAAACGTAACCATAAAAATGGGTAGTCAACACTATGAGATAAATATGGGGTACAACATCAGCAAACATCTTAGAAGATAATTAATTTATTAAAATATGAAAACAATGACAAAAAACCATAAACATACTAACACATATGACCTAAAACAGACATTTAGAGATAAAGGGGATACACATATTAAAAGGGGGAAACAAATTACGAAGGATACATTTAAATAATTAATAAATTATAATAAAGTGACCTATCTTATTTAAGTCCTTAAAATCTCACTTTTATCGTGACATGTTTAACACCAACAATGAGTTTTTTATTTTAATCAAAACCGAATCCAATACATTTTTAAAATTAATTGTCTATACATTTATATATTACTGTAATAAAAACATTTTCAACAAAGCATATTTGCGAGAATTGCGACGTTTCCAAATAGCCTTTCGTTCTAAAAATGAAAAAAAAAAGCCAGTAATTGTTCAAAACAATTAACTTTACATCTAGCAAAATATAATTAGTTAAAAATAAATCTAGAAAATAATTAAATCACAACAACTTCCCAACAATACAATAATATTACAGAGATAATTAGGCCACACACTTTAACGGTTTGAAGGTAAAATTAAATGAAGATTTTAAGAGCAGTTAAGATAAAATACCTCTTACAAAGAAGCCGGAAAATAGATAGGCGTGGGAAACTTTAAATGCTCACCGTGAAGTGGACAAAAAGGCCGGAAATAAGTAGTAGCCAATGGCAGCATGGATACATTCATTCGTTGCTTTCTGTATTTGAAACCTCTGTTTTTAAGTGCATGATGGTTCTTTTTTGTTATTATTTTAATAATTAAGTATTCATTATATGTAATTATTTTAGATTAACCATCTTTTAGTACGTAATATATGCTTCAATCATGCTGACTGGTTTTAAACCAGGATGCAAATCAGGCTATGACAAAGATTCAAGCGGTAAAACAAATTATTTTCAACCTCCTCAAGACAAAAAATAATACAAGTTTGAAAAGTAGGAACGGGCAATTCCAAGAAGACACAGACAGCTAAGTTTGAAATCTTGGGTTTGTGATTTAAATTTTTCTAAAAATGTTCTTGTAAAATGTGACGATTTTATAATAAATGGAAAAAATATGAAACTTCTTCGATCAAATTAGCGTTTGAAACCCAGTTCTATTCTACATATTTTTCCTAATCGGCCAAAGTATTTTAGTAAAGATATAAAACAAAGTAATCCTACTAAAAAACGAACCACTGATGTTAGAAAATTGAGTAAGCCAGCCGCGAAAGAAATGAGATAAGTGTTGCAAAACATGCTAAACAGTCCGGAAGTTGACAAAGGTTGAGAATTCTTAAAACTACAATTTATACATAATCTTAAATCTTAATTTTTTAAATCAAATCTACCAAATTTGTAAATATTATAACGTGTTTATGGAAATTGTTTTTTTTTTAGCAATTGAGATTTCTTAAAATTTTACAAAGCGATTCATAATAACATTAAATAATAAACCTTAGCAGACTAGTATAAGCCTCAAATTAACATTTATATTAACGAAAAATATACAGTGTAGTATAGTGTTAAATAAAATTTAAAGTATTGTTTTGAAAGAAAGGTGTAAAATATAATATAATATGTAGTTTATCTAACTTACTGTAAAAAACAACATAAGGACTTCTTATAGCATTACTCTTATGCTTGAACGCAGCTGTTATAGGAAGACAACAATGAAGACATACTAATTTAATTGATTCTATATTAAATAATTTAAATATGTATAATAATAATAATAGTACATTTAAAAATATTACTGAAATTCACGAGTGTCAATATTATTAGAAGCTTGCTATTATTTTTATTATTATTATTATTATTATTATTATTATAAATTACATATACAATTCGGACGTAAAATTGTTTGTGTTACGATAGATTAAAGAAATACTTTATTCAGCAATGATATTAATAAAATTGTCAATTTAAAATAATGTTTTTAGTACTTTGTGGGGTTAAACTATATTTAGCTTACTAATAAAAAAGTAATTTAATGTAGCATATCTACTCAACTGAGTTTAGGTATTCTATATTAATGTATTGCTCAGGTGCCAGCCAGCAAAATCGATGCGAGTGCTTCAAGCGGCTGACCCATGTAAGCTGAGAGAGTGTCCAAACTTTCTCATTTCTATACGCTATGACTTTTGTTTTGTTGTTTTCTTTTCTCACTTATAGAATGCACTGACTGTGTTTGCATGGTTCATTGAGGTCAAGACACTAGTTGTTTACTTAAAAGGTCTATACTAAATATATATATATATATATATCCATAGCCCAGAAATCCCTCCTGTTGAATCATGGGCTTCACTTCGGCATCGTACAGCTCAGCCCCTTCCATCAGAAGACATAGTCACATTGAAGCTTTGTCTGGAGCTTAAGGCAAAAATGTTAGACCTCCACCAGGCAAAAACCACCCCATAGTTTCCTACCAGTTGAACCTGATATATATATATAATGGTGATCAACACAGTAGTATGAAATCAGGTTCCATTATATATATATATATATATATATATATAATGGAAACCAGCAGAGTATTATGAAATCAGGTTCCAATATATATATATATATAAAATGGAAATCAGGTTCAACTGGTAGGAAACTATGGGGCGGTCTTTACCTGGTGGAGGTCTAACATTTTTGCCTTAAGCTCCAGACAAAGCTTCAATGCGACTATGTCTTCTGATGGAAAGGGCTGAGCTGTACGATGCCGAAGTGAAGCCCATGATTCAACAGGAGGGATTTCTGGGCTATGGATCGGCGTCAGGCTCAGGTCTGGAGAGCGTAGGAAGTTGATCTATTCGGTGTGTGAATGTTGTTGAAGCGAAGGAAGTATGTAAGGCTAGGGAACTGTGGAGAAATTTAATGAGGATGGATTAAGTATCAAGTTGTTTTTAAGCTGTATTCCCAGTTTCTTGCCTAACCCGTGATGGAACGATGTGATTTGGTATGTGTTAATTTACTAGGTTTGTTCGTCTTGTCTATGAAACAAAGATCCTACATATACGTTGGATTATACCACAACTTCTTAAGACACGCTATTAGATAGGTACTCTAAGCATTAGCGTCGTTAGTGGGGAGGCCGGGGTGACACGTCGCCCCAATAATTCAATAATCTACCTTCATGATAAATTTTAGTTAGTTGAACTGTAATAATGGAATAAAGTAACTTCTACATTACACACAAAAAATTCAATTCACAACCGACTTGACTCAATAAATAAACAATAATAGGGTCTACAACATATTATAATTTGTTTTCAAATGTGGAGCATCCTGTTTGGGGGCTGCTGGTTTTACCCAACTCATCTTGGGAGGCAGAGAAAAGTTTCAGCTCTATCACACAGCTGAAAAGATATCTGCGTTCCCCACTAACTCAAAAGAGACCGAACCACGTTGCCATCTGCTATGTTCACAATTACATCTTGGACTGAATTTATATTAGTAAAGTTACTGCAACATTGGTATCCAGGTCTGAATTAAGGATAAGGACTTTTGGACCAGTTTTATCCTAATGTTAATATCTTGTGTTCTTTTTTATTTGTTTTCTTTATCATTGAATTGAATTTTTACTGTATTAAGAACATAACTATGGACTCATTATAAGAAAATTTGGTGATCTGCCATATTTGTATTATGGCTTTAAATTCAGGAAAGGTCTTTTGAACCATTTCCATCCTAATGACACTGGTAATTATTTTGTTATTGTGTATTTCTTCTCTTTACTATCAAATAAGATCTTTTATAAATTTATAATGTTTTGTGGGTTTCGACATTATTACTTATTTACAATAATTATTAGATTTTGCCTGCATTACGTATTTCAGTGTGACGATGTACCAAAACAAAGTAACAATAAAATTTGTTTTCAATTAATAAAAATCATGCCCCTCCCTCCCCCCCTCAATAAATGTATTAATGTATAGCTAACGAAGCCCATGCTCTAAGGACATAATTCCTAATTGTGACCTATAATTATTTGAAATAAGAATCACTATCTATAGCTTATGATTATAAACTTGTTAAATGGGTCTAATACATTTTTATTGTGAAATTACCTTAAAGTTTAAGCAAAAAGAACGTTCATTTAATTATGACTTCATTACACGGCTATCAATGTAAAAAAAAATCTCATTTAATGTTTTTTTTACTTTGACGGTTAAGTTATAACTATTTTTACCATATTTGGCCAAGTTTAATATTAAAATACTTATTTCTAATATATTTTTAAGTAGATTCCATTCCTTTTACTTCTAATTTTATGTTATACGCATTCTATAATTATTTCTTAAACTAATGTATTTGGTTAGTTTATTTCATTGAGCTTGTACATCTTATTATTGTGCTATCTGCTTAATGGATTTGTTTTTTTTTGAAAAGGAAGTATTTTTGTTAGGTTAAGTTATTGTCTTTTATAAAAATGACAAGAAATAATTTTTTTTTTCAAATGAAATAATAAAAAAACTAAGTTAACAAAATATGTAAGTATACATTATTTAAATAGAAAAAACTTATAAAAAGTAGTGTGCACTGATTTATTTGAAAATTTTACATGTATGCCCACCATAATGATCTAGCCTGAACATTAAAATTTGGCCAAATATCGAATGCAATACCCAATTTCAATGTAGTACATTTATCTTAACACTAAAAAAATAAAATACAAAACACAAATATTTTATTCAAACTTGTGTTAAAATTTACTTACAATCAAACATACTTACTAGGCTAGGCCTACTTTGATCATATTGACTTAGGTGTCCGAATAATCTATCCATAATCCCTTTGGAGTCAAGTGGGGGATAGTATGAAGCGACAGTAAGATTCTACTTTTTTTTTCCAATGTCAAACTAATATAAATATAATGTTTTCTGGCACTTAGGGAATAGGCTACATACAAGTTTCCGATTATAACAAAACAAACCTTATCAAAAAATTCCAAACTGTAAAAGATTTTTAAAAAAATGCTAAAACTCACCTAAATGACCATGTAACGTTCCATCATATCCTTTACCAGTGTGCGGACCCTAAGTATCCTTGGACTAACAAAACTTTCCTTGAACAGTACATTCAGTTCGGACACCTTAGATTATAGCCCAATAGTGATTTAATATATTTATTAATACACAGAAAGCATCCACAAGCATTACAGTTTAATTGTTTTAAGTAATCGACCAAATTTTTATAAACGCTTAACTAACTCATTGTTTTATTAACTTTATTTTAAATAAAACTTTGAATGTCCTTCAACAAACAACATGAAGCAGATCATCACACATCTCAACTGCACTATGCATGAGCAGATCACCAAACATTTAAACCGAGTAAGAAACCTTTAAGATATGATAATATAAATATTGATGCAAAATATTAATGATATTTTCACTAAATTAAACTTAACCCTTCATATATGAATAAATATAAAATATTTAGCTTTACCCAACCTTTCATGTGTGAATAGACACAAATTTTGTAAAACAAGATTCTATAGAACCATGCTTAAAAATACCCATTAACTTAGATGAGTTTTCTAAGATTTTTTTTAACAATTTAAAAAATTTTCATCAAGTTTGTTTTGCTACCATCTAATCAGAAACTTCAAAATCTGGTTGTTTGTATAGGTACTATAAAACAAAAAAATTCTCAGAATTGACAAAGAAAAAACAAAGGATCCTGCCTTTGGATCATACTGTAGCCATCAAGTGCACTTGGAAATTGCATTGACCTTGATTTAAAGAGCAAACATCATTATTGATAGTGTCTGAATTATCTTTCAAGTGTACTGATGCTACCCTAAGGCCTACACCACACTTAACTAAAGGGTAAATATGATTTGCCATTTATCATAGACTTTAGTTAAAAAGCCCATTTTAATAGAATAAATAAACATAATTTTTTAAACAAAAGTTAATTGCTGTGTTCTTTGTTCACTTTCACGTATTAGCTATGCCCACTATTAAATTTATTTTAGTAGTGGGAAAATCTATTTTTAAAGGAAATGTATGTTTAGTTTTAGTAAGATGTAGGCATATACTATCGGTAGCAAAATTAAAAATAATAAATTTGTTAGCACCTCGTCTTACCAATCTGGGTTTTACACAATACTTTTTAAAGTACAATATATTATTGATAGGCTAAAAGTGGAGTAACGATGGGAAAGTAACCGTTTACATATGATCACCCTAAACTTAAAAACATGCAAACTTTATTGGTTGGGAGGGCTGAAGTAGGGGGAAGGGTGTGTAGGAGGAAGGAATGATTTTAAATAAAGCTTATTATGGGTTGCTAATTCTACTTCTATACTATTTTAAAATGTATTGTAAATAATTTTTTATCGTTTTAATGAAGTTATGGGGTTTTTTGAACAAGGCACATAAAATTATAAAATTGGTGATAGGCTTACAAGTTAAGCTTTATATACAGTGTGTCCCAAATTAATGTATCCACTATTTTAATGTTTAAATTTTACCAAATAATGTAAATATAAACATAATGTGAGTTTCATGGTTTTCCTTAAAGCTATAAATGTTTGAAATGACCACCAGCAGCATCAATGCATCGTCGACGACATACAACAGAGCGGCAAACAGGCATTATTGCTAGTGGAATAGCAGCACAGGCATGTTCAATGTCTCTCATGTCCACCAATGTTTGTGGTTTTGTGGAATACACACCGTTCTTGAGAGTACCCCAAAGGTAAAAGTCCATGGGTGTTAGGCCCGGAGATCGAGGTGGATATTCCACATATCTCCTCCGCCCTATCCATCTTTCTGGGAGCATGCGATCGAGAAGCTCTAGCACATCACGATGATAATATGTTGGTGCACCATCCTTTTGAAAGTCTTCATTGCCAAAGAGATCATTAAGAGCTGGGATGATGTTATCTTGCAACATTCATTGGTATACGGTGTCTGTGAGAGTCTTTCAAAGAAAAACGGGCCAATCAGTCCTCTGGAAGATAGGCCACACCACACGGAAATACCTGGTAAATTTACTGCCCGTTCCACAATAACTTGTGGGTTTTACCTAGACCATTAAACACAGTTATGGGGATTAACAGAACTGTTAAGCTTAAAAGTGCCTTCATCACACCAAACTATTAAATTTTCAAAACCATCCCATATGTCACACAATTCTAAGAACCACTCACAAAATTCAATACGCCTATCAGAATCATCCTCATTCATTGCATAGAGCCACCTCTGAATGTATGGCCTACACTTCTCACCCCGCACAATGCGATGGACACTGGATCAGCTGACATTAGTCCCACAAGAACACTGCCTCACTGTGATAGTGCCTGCATTACTACCTCAACACTTTCATTGTGTGTCAATGTTTTCTTCTGTCCGCACTGTCCTCTTCGTACATCCTGCACTGTTCCGTCAGCCTCATACTTGTCACGGATTCTTCTAATTGATAGGCGCATAGGTGCTGGTGTTCCAAATTCGGTTCTCTAATGCCGCTACACCTCATTCACACTCTCCGTTTTCCAATAATGCTTCACTGTCCATTTCCGCTGGTCAAACGATAATCGTATCACCACCATGTTTCTTTACATCTGAAATAAACAAACAAATGAAAGAATAAATACTGCCTTCTGAATCATCAAAGTTGTTATTACTTTATTTTTACTTCTGGTATGAAAATTGAAATAATGTATACATTAATTTGGGACACTTTGTACATAAATAGTGCTTACCTCATAACTCCTTAATTTAAACCCCTCACTCCCTTTTATATGATTCTTCTAATAAAATATCTTAACATTGAAAGCCTCGTTACTCCAAGATTTAGTTTAATTAGAGTATTTTCTTCAACTAGTAATACCACAAAACAAAAATAAAATAAAGATAAAATAGAACTTAGAAAATATAACCTAACATTTTGCTTTTTTTATAATTACAGAAATTATAAATTATAAACTCCTTGTATAATAAGCCCAATAAGAAAGAGTTCCAAGATACATCTCAGAATGGATAACAGGTGCATTGAAATGAGTTACAAGCTTTGCCTTACTTATTAGATATTTCTACATTGGAGTCATAAAGGCTTGAAAATAACCAATATGTGAGTTTTTCTAAAAAAAATTTAACCAAAATTTGTTCACAGCGCAATAAAAAGTTTTCACTCGAGATAACAGTAACATAAAATGTCGAAATTACATAAAAATGGAGTTACGAGGTTTGCTCATCAGGGTGACAATATATAGGCCTATTTATACACTGATAATAATATTCAAATAGAGTGGGATTCTTTCCTATGTCATATTATGAAAAATGAACTATTTTTACCATCTTTACTACATACAAAAACATAAGCAAATTTCCATTAATAACAAAATTAATACAGAAGAACAAATTCTCTTTATAAAATTTAGTAGAATGTCACAACATGGCACCTAAAGTATTTGAATATGCAATAGTTAACATTTGTATTATTATAAACTATCCAAACCAAGCAAAACCAAACCTTCCAGGTGTCAACAACTTATTTTTATTAAATTCCTAGATCCTGAAATATCTTTTACTAAAATACCATAGTTTTATTTTTCAAACTAGGCTATATACAATTATTTTATTGTATTAATTTTGTAATAACTGGAAATTGGATTTTGTTGTGTGTAGGCTATGGATGATAAAAATGTTTTATTTCTCATAATACGAAAGTAGAAAGTTAAAGAATCCCACCCTCTTTGTATACTAGCCCCATTCCCTTTTTTATTTTTCATATTACAATATAAAACATTCTATTCCTAAAAGAATGCATGTATAATAGTAAGATTAAAATTTTTAGTCGACCAAAGTGTTTATTATAAGGCTTATGGTAAAAAAAAATGGGGGATAGCCTCGATCACCAGGGCTTTAAAAATCTTAGGGTGGTTCACTAGTCAGTCAAACATTTCATCGGTCATCATAATTGGATTATAGCCATGCAATTTATGTTAACAAATTTAAACTAAACATTCATTCACTCATATTTCTGCATAACGCTTTTTACCGAACCAAAATATATTGTATTACTTACACAGTATTAGCTTATTTTTCTTATTATATAATCAACTGCTGTCATATGCATGCCGTTTGGGCCCTTGAACATGCCTGGTAGTTTTAGCACTGAAGTGCCATCTATCTATGGCCTTAGTAAGTTTAAATTGTGGTAGTAGAGGTCCATTTAGAATCACCATCATAATGCCATCTAAAATTTCAGTCTCTAAACATGATCCGAATTTATTTTTGATCAGATCCATATAGTTGAAACCCCTTTCACAGCTAGCTGTAGAAACTGGTAAAACAGAGGTAATATTAAGGAGCTTTAGAAGAAAAGGAAACCTATCACCATGGGACATTACCTTTCCCAATAAAGCTATTGATGAAAGACCTTTTGCACATACTTTAAATTAATATAATTTATCAAGGGCTTTCTGAACTATGTCTCATTTACCCTTGTGTTGCAAAAGGTCATCGTAATGAGATATAAATACTCATCCTTTCTACCAAAAATTCCCAAGGAAGTTTATGGGCCATGTGAAAGTATCAAATATTGACATAGATGTTAATACATCATCTGTGGCAATGCTCAAAAACCTCCCCTTTTTGTCAACTATTCCCTTCTAATGATGTCCTTTCTACCACATTAAAACTTGTTTTGTCCATTTGCAATTTCACCAAACTAGATTTACTGTATATCCCAGTCACTGAAGGATTATTAAGAAATTCACTATCCATAGGTCCTAGATTATTTTTCAGTTCCTCAAGACTGGCCGATGTTTTACTGACATAAATCTTCACTTGATTCATTAGCAGATCAGGCTTCTGAAAAGTCATGGAAAGTTTTTTCAAAGGCAACAAAAAATCGTGGAGAAAATGCAAGGTTCTTAAGTGAGAATCGATACTTTTTAAGGGTCTTCATAATGCCTTTAGCTTTGTTGCTGTCGCTCTTCTTCTCGCAGCTCATATTTTCAAGATGTGTCACAAGAGATCTCCAGTCTTGATTTGCACCTTTGATGGTCCTCCACACTTTGCTGGCTACCCAACACACTTGTATGCAATTTCAGCAGTTCTTTTGCCAGAACTTCTGCTGTTTCTGACAACTGCTTTTGATTTTTACTTGACCTATTGTAGAATTAGAATTTGTGAAGAGAAATTAGCCAATGGTCAATTTTATCAATTTAGAATATTTCTTTAAGTGACTTCAGCACACTATCTGAAGTTTGTATGCAACACAATGAACAGTTGTAACATGATTTGCACAATTGGTGATTTTAGTTGCCAAACTATCATGGAATGTGCTCCATCAGTTGTTAGGCCAACTAAACATTTTTCATTTCTCCAATCCAAGTTCACCTTTTACCTATGCTGTCTAGGTAGCCTTAAGCAGTGCTATTTGCTAAAAGACCAATGGCTAAAATGATTCCTTGACAATGATGGCATTTATTACTTAACATAAATTATACATTCCTCAACATCAGACCTGTCTTTGGAACCATTTAATAACACAGAAAAAGATTCTGGGGCTTTTATGTCAGCCGCGACATCTTCCTTCACTCTTTTTACAATGTACTGTATAATTTCCTTACACTGTTTATTATTGGTATATTCTTCCAGTACTTCCACATTAAGTTTATCAACAAGCTCTGCAAGACCTCTAATAGCACTAAAGGGCTTAATTGTTTTTGTCACTATAATAACTTATATTAAATAACACATCTAAATTCGATTTTTTTTTGTCCATCCTTTTAAGACACTTTTCCATAGAAGACCTTTCTGGGTATTCTTGAACATCTAATGCTTCCATGAACCTCATATGTGGAGCCGATATGTTGTGAAACTTGAAAGTCTCGGGACGAACTGGTTCTTTGAACCTATTACCATACGTGATGATGAATCACATAATCCTTTGAACTGTGGACATACTGGATATCTTGCCACACCAAATTCAAAATTACACTCAGCCACTTAAACTCCTCCTTCCACTTTGACAAAAAATCAATAAAAAAATCCACTCTTCTGACTCACAACTGCAGTCCCAGCACTAGAATCACATGGGCTAAATAATTGTGGGGCCCCTTGTATTGTATATTTTCTATTGATCTCCGATCTTGACATATAAGATTGTTTTTGAAAATAAATGAAACAGATTCTTTTGCACCCTTTATTCACCGCCTCACTCATGAACAAATAAGTTAAGAATCAGCAATATGTGCCAAATTTTACTCATAATTCTTTGTTTTTATTGTGTTTTAAGGTCCATATGGTTTCAATATTGGCAACCCTAATTTATATCTATCTCAAAATTGCTCTCAAACCTTAATAAGATATCAATATCACCTTGCAAAAGAATCGCTATTTAGTCATATCACTAGCTTATCTACGCTTCAGTTGAAAAGTAATATCAACATTCACCTTGTGAGAGTCTCAATGTACTCATATCTATAGCTTATGTACAATCTCTTCAAACCGTAAAATCAACATTAATCTTGCGAGAGTTTTTATGCTGTCATATTGACAGGATATCTTGTGAAGAATCCAGCTCAACCATAATGAAATTAATGATTAAAAACGGATTTTCTTTTACTCGCCAAATTTTTTTTCCCCCTTGTCATAGATGAGCATATAAGGCTTTTTTCAGGCTCTACCCATCACCAAACTAATTTTTTTTATCCAAAATATCAATATTTTTCTACTAATTTTACAAACAAACTAATATGACAAATTGACTTATACCATTAAAAATATTCTTTAACATTTAACACAACAAATTAATTCTCCTTAGAAACGAGATATCGGCTGACCATATTGTCTCCCAAACTAAATTTATTGATTTATAAATACACAAAAACCATCTGATATGATCAGCCACATGGAAGCTTAGATAATACTAAACTAAGTGAATTCTAAAATATTATGGTACCGAATTGGAAATATTCCATTATTTATAATATTTACGTTCTTCTGTATTTTAGGTGAGTAGGTCTACAGTTTAAATGTTCTTATAAGACCTATTGAATATTCACAAACAATCTTAATATCTTGGTATTATTCTACTATCCATGTTATAATTGTGTGTGTTTATACTAATAAAACGTGTTTTATTTTAATACAACTAATAACAAGTATATACGATAACACAGTTGCATACCATTCTCCAAATAGTAATGCTATCTTTAGTGCTTATCTATATGCATGAATAAAATACAATTAGTAAATTATGACAATCTAGATATGGAAATTAGAGCTAACATTAAACCCACATTGTTAGCCGCACAGTCTTAAGATGTCAAGTTTGTTTGGGTAGGCTTGCTGGTAATGGAGAGATCAGAGTTAAATTAACCACCTGGTGCCCCTAGGGTAGTTTTTAAAAAGTTTTTTTCCCCACTCTCCTTCAACCAATAACCCAAACTGGTAGAAAAACATGATGCTAAAAAAAAGCACTAAATATAAAAGTAAAATCTACTGTAAAAATGTGAATAAAATACAGTTCAGAAATTTAGATGTTTTGAAAACAAATTATCCACATAAATGGTATTTTATCAGCTAAAATTTATTAGGTTTGAGGTATCTCTAGCTTAAACTTACTGGAGCTATGAAATAAAATCTGATAATAGACCATGACGACTTAGTGTTTATGAAACATAGTCTATTGCACACCATAAGCGAGCGGAATTAATGTGCTAAATAACTTTTGTGCTCCACTAAGGGAATCATAATAATTTTCTTCAGATAGATTAGGTAAACTTTAATGTTAACTCAGCCTTATGTTGGAATTCATTGCATTATATTAAGTTGCACATGCTTTCAGAATGAGAGCTTTGACCCTGTGTGCCGTTCTTCACCACTTTATTCATCCTGTACCCTGATTTAATTATGAATAGCCTTATCTGACTGCTAGGAAAATCTATCAGCTCTCCTCTCATGTACTCACTTGCCAAACCGGATGATCTGAAGGCCCACATGTTGAACAGCTGTCACTTTTGGCAGTCCTAACTTTCACATCAAACACTTGGGTTTTTATTATATTTTAACTTTGAACTTTTTATGGCATTATGAAATCAACTATTTGGATGTTTATTTTTTAATGATAGAAACTTTGCAGTTAAGATAAAAATTATTTATAAACGGACACTTCTAAAAATGTGTCTTTTCTTTATAAATCAAGATGTTAAACTGGAGAAGATGAACAGTTGATGACGTCAATGCGATCCATATTCATGCAATTTTATTTAGAAAAAAACTTTTTAATATATAACTATTATTTTACATTGCCGTTTCTCTAAGTTATAAAACAAAGGGTTATGTTATAATTTATGATGGCCACTTCTAGGAAGATGAAAGTGTGAATTTAATACTATTTAATTAATTATTTTATGGATGTAATATTATTAAATTTATTATTTCAAGCACTATAATATTTATTGTGGCCACAAGCATGCAAAAAACAACATATAATAGTTCTATTTTATTTTTTGCTCTTTCACTTAGCTAAGCCAATACTATAGTGATTCTTAAAAGCTCATCTCATTCTTGATTAACTTGGAAATTATATACATGATCACATTCAAACCAGAAAACATATTAAATTGCGGTCCTTTGCATGTTACATTTGACAACAGTGAAATTGGCATCACTTTCATGGGTTTTTATTTAAAAAATAATAATTTTCAATGTTGTATTTTTTCAAATACTAGGAAAACTGTTTCAATAGGCTCAATCTCACTGTTCTTTTTTGGTAGAATACAGAAAACCATACCAAACTCTATCATCTGGTTCGAGCTATATTACCCAGCTAAGCTAGGTGTTATTTGGGGGGAGTATTATAATAAACTTTTTATAACTCTTTTGATAACCACTTTGGTGGCTGTATGGTCTAAAGTACTACTCTCACAACATAATAGACTGCCAATGCTGGGGAGAAGATGGTTCGATCCTGGTTGGGTGTACTAAGGGTGTTTTTCATATATGGTTTCTCACTCTCTCACATACACTCTCCATGCAAATTCAGGTACATTTCCTCTAAATTCAATCTTCTGCATCCCTAACCCATAGCACAATTAGTACCTAAGTGTATAATCCAAACGGGTAGTAAAACACACCGCAAAAAAACTTATGATAAACCATGATGTAGTTGCAAATAATAATTAATCCTACAAGGGTTGACATAAGTAACTTTCAACAAATGTTTACAATTGAAAATATTTGTTTAGCTGTTCTAAAGGTCATTCATAAGAAAGTTGAAGTTTGGTTCATCTTGGGTTCAGAGCTTTCTTTTCTTCACTTAATATTTAAAGTGGTGTGTTTATATAGTTTGGTGTGTGTTCTACTATCATTTACGTTGATTTGTTCTTTGTTTATTGCTTCCAAACACGTATTATTATAGTTGTATCATTAAATTATGTAACCATTGAATGTTACTCTTAGAGATTAGTATTAGTTATAGAAGAGCTTAGCCTAGATTTCACACTCCTTCAAAATTTTCTGAAGTTTTTAATATGATTCTTAAAGATGGCCTTGTATCAAACTTTGAATAACTTAACAGAGGCATTCACTTTTCAAAAATTTGCCAGGGAAAGAGCTCCCCATAACTTTTAGAAGCATTCAATTTTGAAAAATGTTGTGGGGGAAGAGCACTTTGAAAGCTTCTCAAGCAGAGGTGGCCGAACAATCGCTCGCAATATACCAGTCTACCGCGGCCGCTAGTTTGGTCGATTGATTAAAAAAGATTGAGAGAAAGAAAATTAAAGAGATAGTTTAAAGATTTTTCTCAAATCAGCATTAGAAAATTGAAATATCGAAGCTGTTTGACTGATGACCATTAACAATCCTACCTTTGTTTATGATAGAGTAATAATGAATTCTCATTCAACAAACTGTCCTAAGATTATGTGGCATCTGTATAAACTTAAAAGTCAAATGTTTATTAAGAAAATACTTTTTTCCAGTGAAATTATATATATATTATATGGTTTGATGAAAAACTCAATTTCAGTGTGTGAAAGGATTATAAGTTTTTATATGTAATAATCATTATTAAAACACAAAATGGGTTATTCAATTTTTACCAATGAAACAAACAATATAAGCCTATGGTTCCGTAATACATTAGATTGCAAAGGATTCTCCTTCTCTGGAATAGATCCCTAGATTAAAAAGTTTGGCCATTCCTGTTCTAAAGGCATCTAATTAAAAAACAAAATCCAGGCGAGGACCATTCTAAATAGCTTCTAAGAGCAATTTTAAAAACTTGTTGAGGGAAGACCACTTCAAATATCTTCTATAGCCGTATAATTTTTGGCAAAAACTCGGGCAAAGAACACTTTAAATAGCTCTTAGGGCACTCCAAATGAAAAAAAAAAAAATGAAAAAGGTGAGGGCCACTTCAAATATATTCTAAATAATTTAATTTATAAACATAATTATGGTGAGCAATTCTTAAAATGCTTTTAGAAACATCAACATTTTCAAAAATTTGCTGAAGGAGGACTACTCCGAATAGCCTCAAGTATTACTACAAATAGCTTCTAGGATTATCAAATTTTCTAACACTAACTGGGGAAGAGTATGGTAGAAAGTCCCTAAAAACTTATTACTTCCTCTCCCCTCCCTCCTCGTATACAAATAAAGTTCCACCACTACTGCATAAAATAACAATGTTGTTATTTCTTAGGATTTAATAGTAAGTCTTACTAAACATCAAGTCAAAAGCTTACGATTTTGGAC
>CABEEJ010003426.1:0-33647 GCA_901482245.1 Timema douglasi | reverse complement strand
CCACCACAATTAAATTCTCTCCACACCCATTGCCTTGTATACAATTGATCAAAGCTGTTAGTTACTTACATAACTTATCACACCGTTCCCTTAGGGGATAGGCAAGAAACTGCATGTAGCTCAAAAACCACAGCTCCGTACTTAATCCAGCCTCACTAACTTTCTCCACACTTCCCTATCCTTACATACTCCCTTCGCTTCAACAACCTCCATTCACCGAGTCATACATTCTCTTAACTTAGCCTAGTCATTAACACATCTTCTTCTGTACTACTCTCTATTATATATTTTGTACTGTACTTGTATGTGTTGTACCTTTGAGAATTGAATGGGGGAGGGGATGGGGTTTAATGGAATGCCTAACTTGGCAATTTTAGTGCACTTTTTGTAATAATAATAAATAATTGTGTTTGTCAATATTATAACATGTTTTTAATTATTAAGAATATTATTACAGGCATGAAAAAATCACATTGGCAATAAAAGTTAAATGTTTTTATAAATTATATTTTTATTCACATTCCAACCTTAGGTTAATAGAGTATGCAGAATATCAAATTCAATAAATTTTCATCTGTTAAATTTAGATATAGCTGTTTCCACAAAAACATTATGTATCTTATGTCCTAACTTAAATTTTTTTATTCATTTTGAATTCATTTTGGTTAATGCTAATTTGCCAATCTGAAAGTTTATATACAGGGTGTCCCAAAAATCTCCATACAAAGGGAAATACGCAACCAACCTGTGGAATGGCTGCTTCGGTCTCCGGACCTCACGCCCCTTGATTTTTACCTGTGGGGACATTTGAAGGCCATTGTCTACCAGGAGAGAATCAGGGATATGCTTCATCGACACCTGCACTCATGTGATGCCAGATATCCTCTAAAATGCTCGGCAAAACTGGCATGAACGTGTTGATCTGTGTCTGACACAAGAGGGCCACCACGTTGAGAACATTTTGTAACATAACTGAGTAAAGTCGTTTTTCCCTAAGTGTGAAGGCTTTTGGGACACCCGCAATTTAAAGTAAACAACTTAAGTTCAAGAAAAATGTTATCAGAACAAAATTGGATCAAAGAACAGTGTAAATAGTTCCTTCCTAGTGCTAGCCAGCAAACATATATTAACATATATATTAGAAAAATTATCATATATTATATATTAGAAAAAAATATAATATATATATATTTAAAAAAATTAGCATATACAATATAGTAGAAAAGAAATAGCATATGTTCGCTGGCTAGCACTAGGAACTTTGATCCAATTTTATACTGAAAAAAGTTGTTGAACTTAAGTTTTTATTGAAATATATCAACTCTTGGATTGGCAAGTTAGCATTGACCAAATTGGATTTAAAATGAATAACATTTTTAAGTTAAGACAAAAGATTCATAGAGTCTTTGTGGAAACAGCTATATTTAAATCTAATGTATCATATACAAGATGAAATAAATATTGATTACGTCAGATTTTAAATATCAATATAAATTAAAAACCCTGCTTTCGGTCATCCAGTATTTAAGACAATACAGGCACCTTTGAACGGTGTTGATGAAGAGAGGTTTTTGGGCTACTGCAATGTTGTTGGTGACGGAAGGACTAGTTTAACTAAAGAGAACATCGAGTTTGGTAGTATTTGGGAACACACCTTATAGGTGTGCTCTGCTTGATAGCTCAATTAACTTAAAATATAATTTCACTATCTTAACTTAATATGCTACAAAATACTATTTCATTAAGATTAAAATGCTACAAAATATCCTTTTTAAAACTAAATATGCTTCAAATTTAATTTGAAAATTGCTTATTTTCCCATGTCTATAAATATTTTTCATATCTGTTTTTATGCTTAGATGTATTTAACTGTTTAATTTGGCCTAAAGTATCTGTTTTGAAAGTCTCAAATACATTTCATTTATAGATTCACAATTATTATACTCGATAGTTGCTTAGCTTTTAAGCCTATATCATACTTATTCATCACATAGCATGATATTCTTGAATTAACTAGGCGGTTAAGTCATTAATTAATATAGTTTTCCTAAGAGAGCAAATTTTCTCAAATAAAAAAAAAGTTATTTCATATTGTTAATGATTTGTTTTATTTTTCCAGGGCACAGCTCATCCAACTGAAAGTATTAATTTGAGAAGATCACAATAAGTTCAAAGCAAATATTGATGTTCCTCCCATGTAAATAGTAACTTCTTTAATGAAAATGTCGAACAAAGTTTTTCAGAGTTCTTAATTAGTTATGAATTTGTACACTAAATATTTAAATATATAAATAAACTATGTAGCCTTATTTTAAGAAAAACTCCCCTACCTATTCCAGAGTTTATACTGTACAGCTCATGAAAACAATTATTGTTATAATAATAGCTTATATTCTTTAAATATGACATTAAAAAATGAGAATATCCGAAAAATTATAATAGTGGACATTTTTTTGTTTTAATCTTAATCTAAGGGAACTTATAATATATTTTGGTGGTCTTGTAAAGTAGTGTTCAGAAAGTGAAAAGTCATGAAAACCTGTTTGTTTGAATCGGTAGACAGCATGCAGTCCTTGTACTAACCATTTTTTATTTTTCATAGTTTGCTTGAAGTTTGTCAGATTTTGTATTTGATATAGTAGTAAAGGAACTAGATGACAGACTATGAAAAAAATTAGTGGGGAGAAAAAACAGTAGTTTTTATTGGCAAGCCAGAAAATATACAAATAATATTTGAAAACTTTTATTTTAAATTACACAAATATATACTGGGGTCAAAATATATGTTTCTAGTTGGAATATTGTTATCCTCTTTGAAAGTGAAGAGATTATTCAAAAATCATGATTTTCTTTTAGTATCAAACTCTATGTCACACATATCTGCTAGATTAAGAATGATTAAGAATGTATTAAAAGTAGGAATGTCAATTTTTATAAATGGGAAACTAAATATCCTCCGTGGCATTAGCCCGCAAGTAAGGTCTACAGAGGGAAACCGCCCAAAAAGTTTGTCAAGCACTATATTGTAGGGTATTATTAAAAAAAATCTCTTTTAATACATCTGGTGATTTAAAATTAATGGCCTTATTCACAAAGCAGATTTTAATACAAAAAACTGTGATATTTAATGTGGAGTAGATATTATGAGGTAGCACTTGGAGATGTCTTAAAATGAGGTGCAGTTAGTTAAAGATTCAGGAAATATCCAAACTATTTTCACAACTCTTATAGAAGTAATGATTACATGAAATATATTTTAAAATGATCAATTGATGATTATGTAACTTGATTAATCCTTGTAAAAATGAATGATTCTTCATTTTGTAAGGACTGTTACGGTGCGATAGAGAGAGTGTGGCCTTGGAGCGGCTTAGTATCATTTCCTTTAGGTGGAAGAATTGAGCAAGCTTACTTCCACAGAGAAAGTGTTTTGATTGATAACCGTGAAATATCACCAAGCTTGAATCTTATGGACATTTTGAGAGGTGGCATGTCGGCCTCTCTTCGTGTGATACCAAGCCATACTGGGACAGATATAAGATTCATTGCGGTATGGGTGAATGTATCTTCTTTTGAAAGCTTTAATTCTGTATATAATAGTGAAACAGAAATTGTTAATGAAGCACATTATAGTGAATCATTTAATATGGCTGGTTGTACCCAAATAGCACCCCCAAATGATAATGACATTTATTTTGATCACAGTGATACCATAATAAATGTAACTCCTATCAATCAGAACACGAATGAAGATCATCAGAACAAGACTGAAGATCTTCTGAGACCCACAGCGTTGCCACATGAAGAGTCCAATGAAACCATCAAAGTAGTAACTTTTGAACAAGAACAACAAAGGATAACAACTCTTCAGTCAAAAGATCAAATTAACAGATCTTTTGCAAGAAAAAAAGAAAAGAAAAGAAAAAAGTTTAATTCAAAACCAAAGACCTTTCATTCTAAACCAGATTGTGCTCCACACACATTGAGGCTGAACAAAGACTTAAATAATAGGATCAAGGCGAAAACTTTTCAACAACAACAACAAAAAATATTCCACCCAAATCGTAATCTTTCTAGGCCGATGATTTCTCAGACTGAGCCCGATCTCACTCCTGAGCAGTGGCTAGAAGAATTCTTTTAGGATATACAAGGTTATCAAATAATGTATGATAGTAGGTTTAATTCAAAGTTATGTTCTGAGTAGTATTCATTGATTTAATCCTGTGTCTTAAACTACTGGTAGAATGGATTCTATAGGGAACCCACAGTAGGAGAGGTGGTGTCTGTCGGCAAGGAAAAGTTACGATATATCCATTCACCAAACCATATGATCTGCAAGACTGTATGTTGATTTGTTGTGACATTTGGTTGTCAGAACATCCACACAAACAAACAATTTGTTTTAAATAATCAATCGTTTTTACAGTATTGAAACACTGCAAACTTATGAAAATAACCTTTTGGGTGTTTCTTTTTTGTGGAAGCGGCATCTATATTTCACTATTAAGATACTTTTCAAATGAGAACTTTTTAAAAGCCAGCCTTGCTTTTTGAAATCAAGCTGGTAAACCAGTTGAAACAAGGGATGGCTATTTACAGAATAAAATAATTTGATTTTTGGATTAAAAGTATTACTAAACTTGTTTGATAACACTTTTTGTATTAATAATATAGTATTATAGAGCAAATAATAATTATTTCCTCATAGATACATTAGAAACTTTCAGTAAATGTTTGTAATAAAAAACCTTCTGCTAGATGTCAGATACCACCCTTCCAGCCATGGATGCCTTATAGTTTCCCATTATTCAACACAATTTTGCTTGAAATGAAATTTGTGTTCTTTAATAAGTTGGACTTTTTTTTGTTTCCTCTGGTATTTCAAATGTTATATGTTAAAAATAATACTGTGATTATTGATTATACACATTATTTAACACATTGAACCCCATAGTGGTCTATCCAGTGAACTTTACACATGCAGCAACGTGGGCTCTATGGCCACGTGAAGTAATTTGTCTCTTAAGCCTTTCCTACAGCCCAGGGGATCACATTCATGTGGGTGTGGCTATAAAGTGAGACTTTGTTGGGCTCATGGTCCGGGCAACTTTGTTTTTGTGTTCCATTGGGGCTATCGGTGAGTGGTGGACACCATAAGAACATCCAGCCAAACGACTGTGAACCTATGAACCACACTCAAAAAACTTAATTTTTGACCACATTACATAGCAACCATTTATTTTTAGATTTTTTGCATGAATGTGAGCTTTGTTATGAGTTAATTGGGTTAAAAAGTTAATTTAGTTCAATGAGAAAATTAAACAATTTCATCTGGGGTTCAATGTGTTTAAAAGACTTACAGTAGCCCCATGGCTTCTTTGGTGCTGACTGACAGCTCACAGCTGACTTCTGATGGCTTTGAAAAGTTACCAGACCAATTTATTAATCCCTACGGCGAACCATATGACCTGCAAAAACATGTGTTTAGCAGCTGTAACTTCTGACAGTCACCTAAATGTTGACTGTCTGAAGTCAGCTGTGAGCTGTCAGTCAGCACCAAAGAAGCCATGGGGCTACTGTAGTTACTATAAATTAATGTACAAAAAAGGTGAACTTTGGGCCTGCAAGAACTAAATTACATCTTGTATTAACTGTTGAGATATAAAAGATTATTATTGTTATCTTGAGCTCACTACCTCTCACTGTGGATTCACACGTTCGCCAAAAAACTAGCGCAGAACAGAAACATAGTCACGTGATGAGCTTTAAGCTAATCACTTCATTCGCTCTGCCCGAGATGTTCAGCATAGGAGAACCAAACATCTCAAATCAGTGCGCATGCACATTTGACAATGTATGCACTTTACAGCCAGAAGCAAGCAGACAGCTTTGTTGGCCTTTGTGAGGAGATTTGAAATAACTTGTTAATGGAAAACGTGTGAATCGGTGTATTAGTTTGTGCCATGACACAGCATTATAATTTGAAACATCCATCGGGAGAATGATCTAAAATATATATTTATCCACTAGAATATCAACTATGTTGATAATAAGCCGTTTTATGTTAACCTTACAATGCATCGTGGGTCAACATACAGGGAATGTTTTGGGCAAACGTAGGAATCAAGCTTTATTCTCACTCACTCTTTCTCACAAACACTAGAAAGCTTTATCAGAGGTTAATATTAAATATTTTAATAAAGCTAGTTTGTTTCCTTTGTTTATGTTTTATTTAATTCAAATATAATAATTAAAAATGAATTTCAAACTATGCCCTACCCATTTTTTATTGTTTTTAATCAGATCAAATTAGACAACAAATTGTCTAAATATTTTGTTAGGAATAAAACAGCCAACTCATCTTACTGGTGTTCTTTTTGCTCTCATAAAACATTAACTTGTTTATTTCTTGCATTACACTAAACTATAAATATAAATTATTTGTCTAGTAAAAAAAAGTTCTGGGGTACGGTTAACCTTCAAGACAAAACTAAAAATCAATTTACTCCTGGGTAAAATTGAGGCTTTACTAGTTAAAGAAAAGATTTTAGCAGAGGTAAACAAACAATGGTGAATTCAGAAATTTTGTAGTGAAGTATTATTTCACTCGCTCAACAAATACTTTTCTACAATTTCTTCATATTGTATAGTAGTTGGTGTACATGTTAATCGCATGGGCAATCTATGAATTAGCTTTGTTATTATTAGATCTAAAATTAACCACAGGAAATAGTAACCAGATCTTAAATTATGGTCAAATATTAATCCTTTGTTGGTTTATATGTGATACCAAACACGAAAGTATGTGACCAATACACGTTGTAAAAATAATAAAATAAATAATCTATACATGTTTTAAAAGCTGACATTTATTTTAAAGATTAAGTTATAATTTCTTTACACACAAAACTTTGAACTGTGGCCTTTTGGTGCTAGTAAAAAAACCACAATATAATACCCTTTTTTGCCCCATTTACCCTTTTTACTGCTTTTGGCCCTTTTGTAGCTTTTTAACTTTATTTATAGTCTTATTGCTCTTTCTACATTAATTACCTGGCCTAACCCCAGATAAATATTTTTGGCTAAAAAGTTTTAAAAAGGATTATAATGTATTGATACATAAATACTATTTTATAGAAATAAATCACATTTAACAATTATTAATATATCATGGGGACATGAGAAGAGTTTGTTGTAGATACCAAACACTTCTTGTTTACTCTCCATGGCAACCAAACTTCCATGGCCACCACACTACAAGTTGTATGAAATAGAGTAGTAAAGTTTTCTTAATTCTTTAATTGATTGAAAATATATATGATCACAATTTTAATATTCCTGTTTAGATGTGCACGTGTTCATGCACAGATATGACTAATATTTAAATTTCTAGTGTCTGCATGCAATAGATATTGCACAATGCTCATGACACACAAACTCTTCATTTTATTAATATAGATCAGGGATGGGTAAGCTTACTAAAAGGAGGGCCAAATGAAAAATGTTTGTTGGGCTTAAGACATTTATTCATTAATTTTTCTTCAAAATTATTTGTTTTAATGATAAACGTATAATAGACCGACATGAATAAATTTAAATATGTTGAGAATGCAAAACAATCAAATACCTTAGTGGCAAAGTATGTTTTAAGTTCGTTCAAATGATATATGTAATGGGGTGCACTGGCACAGCCAGGATTCATTTGTGGGGCGAGGGTTTAGTTTCACTGACCAACTAAGCGAGGTCCATTGGTTTTTCCCGCGGGAAAATTTAAGTACTGCAAAATGCAAATGCATCAAAAGAAATACAATAATATCAAAAATAATTTAAAATTTATAAAAATGGTCATAATTCTGTAATTATTATAACTATAAGTTTTGATGAACACATTTTTATTTATGCATACTACTAGAATATACAAATATGCAAGTTTCAATAAATTATATTTTGGAAATTTAATTTATAAAAGGTGACCTGGTGGTCTAAGGGTAAGGTGTCTGACTTCTGTGCTGGCGGCCGGGGCTCAATCCTCGGTCCCGGCATAGATGTATCTGATTACCAAACCCTTCCTTCACCTCTGACAAGACATCTTGTGAATGTGGGGAATGCTAATCTCACAATCACCCTACCATTACACATTAGCGTAAATGCGTATAACCCGAACGGGTAGTAAGACGCGGTGCTAATAATAATAATGATTTATAAAATTATTTTACTAGCTAAAATCTGAAAATTCAAATAAGCAACTTGCACTAACCCTTAACTCATAAAATCACTTTTGAACTAATTCACTTTAGTCTTATGTTAATTTTTCTTGCCTTCATAGAAATTTCATTTAGAACGGTATCCTCCCCATGTGGAAAGATCATATCTGACCAGAACTGGGCCAGATATACCCAGATCTGGGGCAAATCTGGCATTCCCAGATCTGGCCAATTCCAGTTCTGTGCCAGATCTACCTTTTTTACACATGGGTCCGTAACTGACACCTCTGAATGTATGTACATGAAGCACATTAAGCCTATCATTTGTAGAGTTCCTCATTTATGATTTAAACAGCCTTAGGGACGAGAAAGAGGGTGGTGGGTATCGAGGTCTAGGGGGTGGGAGTGGGAGTTTCAACCCTGAATTCCCCCTTGGATGTACCAGTGATGGGGTGTGAGATGAGTGGAACTGTGAATGAGGTTTCAGCATCCAATTTGGTTTCTAAGATTACTCTCTTTTTTTTCTACTGTACAAAATATCCAATACCTATCACAATAATGTACCCTCATAATTGCTTTAACGGGTTCTACTTGTCGACTATAAAATGTAACATTTAATAACCACACTTATTCATAATTTTGAGATTAAAAAAAAATCCATATTATAGACACATTTAAAATACCAAACAATATTATTATTATTATTTAAAATACCAAACAATATTTTTATTTAAAATATTCTATCAATGTTGATTATTTTGTTGCTTTATAATTTATTTAAAATATATTATGTAATTTAATAAAATATGGTAGCAATTTGTAAAAAATATATTTACTGTAACGAAAACTATTTTTAAATCTCTCTTGAATATTTTTTTCACCTCACCCTCTAAACAATTTAACCAAAAATTAATCACGTGGGAGCTTAATTACCCTCTAACTAAGCTAATATAAGAGCTTATTGAGCTGGTTGAGCAGTGGGACTTGTGTGGGGACAAGAATCTAGAGTGATTGATGATCATGCTCTGATCACTTAACTCTATTTTTAAACTAACTCAAATATGTATTAATCTTACAGTTCAGGATATTAAATGTATAGTTAATGTTGCTCATATCCAAAATAATGGGCGCTACAAGGGAACTCCTTCGGTGTCCAGAAACCCCAAGGATAGCTCGGGAGATGAGAGGGATCTAATATCTTTCCCTCCCCTCTAGTTTTGAATCATTCAACGCCTCAAGAATCTTTTAACGAGCGCAGTAGTATACAGTTGTAGCCCCTAGCCAGGGATCTAGAATGTGGGACAGGAGAAAGTTCCGGCAACGTGTGTCTTGGTGTGACAACAGTGACTCGGTACTCACACAATAAATCAGCTCTTTCTAAGATGACCTAGATTGGCGCTTCTGTCAATTTGGATATTCTTAGTCGGGCAACAGCCGTTGGCATCTTTCGCCAGTGGAGCGACACAGGTCTTCCCTCACAATTCCCTTTGTTTCCCGGACGTCCTCGACTTCGTTGTCACTAGAGGGGTCAGGCGATTAGTGCTGAAATCTCTATCTAATCTAGACTCGGATCACAATTCCGTTCTTTTGAACCTGAAACACGCATTGTCCTTCATATACCTCCACCCCGAAAAACCTGGCCTTAAGTGCACTAACTGGGACAAGTTCACGAACGTATTGAGAGAGAGTTTGGGACCCACCTATACTTTTCGAACAGCAGCAGAAATAGATCGCGGTGCAGAGTTCATAACTTACTTCATCAAGGGAGCGCTCGAAGCTTTGACGCCGAGGTGCATTTTGGTGGACGAGCAGTTCGGCTTTCGGGCCGGAAACGCCACGTCTCACCAACTTGTCCGACTCGTGGAGCAGGTCACGAGGAACTTAAACATCAAGAGGCTGACTGTAGCCGTCTTTATCGACGTGGCAAAGGACTTCGTGTTTGGCACGAAGGTCTCCTATTCGAACATTTTTCATTAAACCTATCCTTCTACCTAGTTAAGGTTGTACAATCTTATCTATTCCACTGCACCTTCTCCACTAACTTTGGGAAGGCCACTTCCCAAATCAAAAGTATCTGGGCTGGAGTGCCGCAGGGTCCCCTCGTGGGCCCGATGCTCTTCAATCTGTATGTGAATGACATTCCTAAATCCCCAGACGCCAAGTTGACACGGCTCTAGTAGTGGAGTTGTGGAGAGGTGACTCCAGGTGCAACTGACGCAGTTGGAGGGATGGTTGACCACCTGGAGGATAAGTATTAACGTGGAGAAGAGCACAGTAGTGCTCTTCACATGGAAAAGCAAGTTCTACAGGTTGGCCCCACCTTGGCTGTTCGGAGAACAGATTAGATGGGCTAACAGTGCGAGGTACCTGGGACTTACGCTGGACACTAAACTGAACTGGCGCCTACACTGCATTGAGAGACTCAACAAGGTGAGGCAAAGGCTGGGAATCCTAGACCCACAGATTAACAGGCGTAGTGCCCTGTCCACAAGGAACTGTCTGACCCTACAAGCAGTTGCTCAGGCTGATCCTCGACACTGCGTGTCCCACTTGGGGTCACCTGGTGGGCACGCATGAGGAGGATGCAGGCATTCCAGAGAACGTGTCTGAGGATCATTGTGGACGCACCCTGGTACGTTCAGATTGTGACTCTGCACCGGGATCTGGAGATGCCTACCATCAAGGACCACTTCCAGAAGTTGGTGCAGTCTTTCTACGACAGGCTTAGTGGTGCCATCAATCCTCTTATCCAGGGGCTTGGGAACTACCTCATCGATCTTGGACGGTGCCACTGACGTCTCAAAGCTCTGCTCAGATAAGTGAGAAGTGTAAAACACTGGTTTGGGAGGCTTTCACCCAGCTCCTCATATAGTAGGTATCTCCGCACGTAACTCTAAAAACGCTTATTTGGTTTACCAATAAACCCCCCCCCCCCCTCCATTAATATTAATAATATGTCTTTTTTTTGTTTCAGAATCTTCGTGAAATGCGACAATATTTTGCTCTTCCTCAGGGAGCATCAGAGAATGCTATTTTGCCCCTGCTGCGGCACAAACAGTATAGAGGGTGGTTGGCGCGGTGTGTTTAAGTGCAGAGAAAAGACTCAAGGGCCGAACAGTGAGAAACAACAAGTTATCGTAGCTTTATCATGGAACTTCAGTCATGAGTGGTGATCAAGATAATACAGACTGGTTACTATAACGATTGCAAACAGGGAACATTTGATTATAGTTATGGTAGCTGTATAATCATGTAATTTCAGTCATGAGTGGTTATCAAGATAATACAGACTGGTTACTATAACGATTGCAAACAGGGAACATTTGATTATAGTTATGGTAGCTGTATAATCATGTAATTTCAGTCATGAGTGGTTATCAAGATAATACAGACTGGTTACTATAACGATTGCAAACAGGGAACATTTGATTATAGTTATGGTAGCTGTATTATCATGTAACTTCAGTCATGAGTGGTTATAAAGATAATACGGTCTGATTATTATGTAGATTACAAACGAACTTTCATACGTTCGTTCAAGACTTGTGATGATATATTTTTATTAGTGTCACATCATTTTTGACAGATGTGAGTACGTGAGAAGGGTTACCTAGCGAGATATCCGATTAATTGTAACTTCAAGGGGATATTTAGTGGGGCCTGGTTGACAAATCTTGACAGGACTTCTCCTGTGGTCCCATGATCGATCCCTTCAAGGCTAGTATACATCAGCTGCGTCCATCAACATCATCAACCTCGGGGCCTGGGTAATGGCCCGGACATACAGTTGGGCTGTAGCCCCCCTGAAGCGTCAGATGTTGACGAGTGTCATTAGTTGATACTATTTGTACTTTTGGAGAATACAAACAGTATAATTACAGAGTATTTACATTATAATGCATACATGTTGGAGAGCAAAATGACAGGAGTTATTCTCAGACATCCAGGGGACAGACATGCCACAAATAACAAACTTTCAAATATTAGATAGTTTTATAAGAGTAAAAAAAAAAAAACTTTGGAAACCAAACTACGCACATCACCCTTATGATAGAACTATGATCCAACAGAACAAATAGTGGGGGTCACGTAGAACACAGGAAATAAATAGAAGTTGCTTTCAACAAATACTTTTAAAAAATTGTTCGAAGGAACCGCGCTATTCGAGGAAATCTTAGATCCAAGTTGGTATAAGCTTACAGTGATAATTAAAGTGGTGCTTACAATTTATGTACATTTAAAATTAAAGGAGGGAAGTCCTCAGTTTGTGTCACAGTTTTCTGTTTGATTGGGCTGGTTTTAAAAATGGTCCAAGACATCCATTAAAGAGGAAGAACATTTAATGGAAGAGGTGGCAAAGCACCCATCAATTATGACATGTGAAGGATACCACATGGAAAGAGATCTCGGGATTAGTTGGTCGATCAAGCTAGTATTTTTATCCACCCTATTTCAAAATAACACAGAGCATTAAATAAAACACAATTGAAAAATTCTGATAACTGAGGAACAATCTGTACTGCACATAAAATTACCCACGACTGGCGACCAAGAGACGCATCTAGGGAAACACTGTATCCTGCGTCTGCGACTCGCCACCCCGCGTCTGCGGTCGCTGACGTGAGATACGAGACGCAAGTAGGGTTGTGGTATCGAACGAAAAGTATTGATACTGTACTCATTAAAAGTATCGGAAGAAAAATATCGATAACAGAAAGTATCGGTATCGAAATTTTAATCTAAAATAAAGTTTTTTTTATCTAGTAGGGGAGAGTCGTATAGTATCGGACAGCGGCTAGTATCGGACAGATCATGTTTCAATAAACTACCGTTAGCTAGATAACTATTTCAGGTATATTATTACTCCTCTTGCTTGCAGCCAAAGACAACAGTTAGTTGAAGGCGCACCCTTGAGCCGTACGGTTCCCACGAGTGTTTGTATGGTTTATATGCTTTGTTTATTTGTTCCAACTACATTTTCAAGACTTCTCATTCTCACACGATAATTACAATTAGTTTGTTTATTGGATATAAGGTAAAGGGTAAACTCCTGAATAAGTTATAATATTGATTTGGTCAACAAAGAAAATATTATTGTAATGAATACCATTATTTTATTGCCATACAGATCGGCTAGTATCGGACAAGTTGTTTTCGTCCAGTACCGGACAAACTGGGGGATGCCACAAATTTTTTATCAACATTAACAACAAATAAAGCTCAAATAAAACATTCAATTAAGGTTAGATAAGATTACTCAGATTAGTTATATATATATATATACTTAATACTAAATTATATATATTATATATATTAATTTATTTTGTCTTCATAGAACTTTTTCTTTCAGGTAACCTATTCTGGAATTTTACACTATGCCTAAATTAAAGAAAAAGGAAAAAGTAGGCTTAAGTGGGAAGTGGCAAGAAGAGAATATGAAAATAGCTGTAGAGAAGGTTTTAAGTAACGCTATGACAGTGAGACAGGCGGCAAATACATACGCTGTTCCTAAAAGCTCCTTAGGAGACAGAGTAGCGAAGTTAAAATTAGGAAATGAAGTAAAAATAGTTCCTGACCGGAAAACAAATTGTGATGTAGTTGGATTAGTAAGCTATGCTTTTACCAAAATTTGCCGAATGGATATATATATATATTAAAAAAAGGGTTTGAATGTGCAGGTATATATCCATATAATCCAAACATATTCACAGATTTGAACTATTTGCCATCGTAAGGACTAGATATTCCCGACTCTGTCTAGAAAGACATAGAGCTATTGAAAAATGATCCAGGAAATATACAATCAATATCCCCTAAGACCCCACTCACATCAAATTATGGACACGAAAATTTACAACCAACATTTGAATCTCCAAGAGCCTCAACTTCTGTATCTCCACAACCTCCATTTCCAGAGTTATTTACTTCCATGACTTCACAACAGTCAACTTCAACCGCACAAACTTCAACATCAAAGACTCCACAGTCATCAACTCCTTCAACTGGATTTTTCCACACCATAATCACACAAGTGTCACCAGTGCCTGTCGCTGCAGAACGTAGGTTAAATGTTAGAATAAGACGGTGCTAAGAGCGAAATACTAACATCAAGTCCTTATAAAGCTCAGTTAGAAGAAAAACAATTCACGAAAATGGGAAAATCAAAAACTAAGCTGGAAGTCACGATAAAAAAAACTACATCAAAATAACAGTAAAGTTAACAAAACTTCGGCACAACTTATGAACCAAGAAGTTGAAAATAAAACCGACTGCATAATATGCGGAATTTTTTTTGGCGAGGATTGGATAAAGTGTGACTTTTGCCAAGGGTGGGCGCACAAGAATTGTGCCAATACTGAATTAAATCCCTCTCTTTATAAATGTGACTCTTGTGAAAAAGCATCTTAAGATAATAAGAGAAGTTTGGTGTCCAAATTTGATTAAAAAATTATAATATTGTAATATGTCCGGTACTACCCGACAATACTTTTTTAAACTGAAGTAAGCCTATTTTTTTAAATGACTCTAGAAAGAACAATATTTTCTATAAGCTATTTTAATACAGCAGGTATATAAATACACATGTAATCTTAATATTTACATGTCATTTGTCTCATTTTCATTTAATGAAATTATAAATTAAATTTAAAAACCTTAAGTGTCCGTTACTACACGACTCTCCCCTAATAACTATTTCAACTTTTTGCACATAATTGTATTTTCGTATTTATTAACACACCGAAAATTATAACGGTTTTTTAAATATTTTTAAACAAATTTTAAAATATGTTCTTTCACTATCCAACTTCTTAAAAACTTCCATGATTCACTTCTGGAAGGTGACATATTTTAACTACATTCATCGTTTGTATACTCAATCAAGATAGATGATTAACTATTGACAAACAAGCGAAGAATGGCTTCATCTGTTCAAACAACGCACATAAACTTATCTGCTTCATATGCGTGGGGCACCCTTGAGTTGACTGAGTTCATTGAGCTTTACGAAAGCTTATTTTGTCTAGTTTGTGATGACCCTGCTCATTGTTAAAGGAAGGAGTAGTAGATTGGTCACCACTCGCCTGCTGAATGTATTGATAAACAAAGATGAAATAAAAGCTATGAATTATGATGAGCTAAAAGAGATTGAATACTAGAGTTGCAGAAAATGAATGAGAATTGAGAAATAGTGTCAATTGTTCTTCCCCCACAACCCACCCTAGTAAACATTTAATTCCAGCATGAGTGAAAATAACCAAAAAGTTGTTTCTTTCGATACCGATCCGATACTGGAGTGTGAGTACTAATATCAGTAAAAGTGTCAGTAAAAACACTAGTATCGAAAGGAAAACATCGATATTAGTAAATTAAATATACTTTTTTTACATCCCTAGAAGCAAGACGCCTACCTCTTGACTTTGGAATGGTCACCGTTCTTTATGTTTGCAACTATATTTATCTCATTGTTTGTGTGTTTTTATTATTAATTATTTTAAACAACTTATAAACCAGAACAGAATTTATAGAAACTTAAACTGGTTCAAGTTAGTGATGAATCTAACTTGCCCATACCTGATAACTTCCTTTTACAAGTTAAAATATAGGTATAATACATGTATTTATAAAACAGCCATGTGTGCTTCTTTTAAAAATATGTCTAGTAAGCCTAGAGTCATGGACATAATTGTTTTAACCCGCTTCGGTGGCCGCATGATCTAACGCGCTACTCTCGCAGTAGACTAGACTGACGATGACGGGGAGATTGAGGTTCAAATCTTGGTCGGGTGTACTGAGAGTGTTTTGTCAATAATGGTTTTCCACTCTTCCTCCACACAAATGTGGGTACACTTCCTGTAAATATAACCTTTCTAATCCCTAAAGCCATCAACATAACTAGTGTATAGGCGTATAATACGACCGGGTAGTAAGGCGTGGTGTTAAAAGAATTGTTTTAAAAATATCTTAATGCTAGGTTTGGAATTGTAACTACCGTCAACCAGAGTTACTATAGTCACTTTTTTTCAGTTTTTAGTAAATATTTTTGTCATGTTGTAAGATATTTTAGTAAAAATTACAAATGTTATGGTGCCTACCATTGGCTATATTTTTGTTGTTTACATAATTTTTTTTTTTAGAATTAGATATTTATCTTACTCCTTAAAAACTTTCTAACCTAGACACCCCATGGTTTGGAGTATCTATGGTCACAATTATAAATCATTCTAAAACTATCATAAAATGAGAAAGAACTGGATGGAGTGTCTATGATAAACAATTAAATCTATTCTAAAGAAGTTAGAATCTCGGTCGGGTGAACTGGGGTGGTTTTTCCTAAATGGTTTTCCACTCTACCTCCACGCAAATGCGGGTTCACTTCCTCTAATTAAACGTCCCCAATTCCTAATCTATTAGAGTAATTAGTACTTAAAGCGTATAACCCGAACGGGTAGTAAGACGCGGTGCTAAATAAATAAAAATAAAAAATATTCTAAAGTAAAATATCTTACAATTTGAGTAAAAATAAGTATGTAAATTTAAAAAAAACTAAAAAAATTAAGTCTGGCTCATAGAAGTTTCACTAAAAGTTACGTCTTAAACATTAATTACTTTAAAAAATGTAGTTTTAATTAAAATTAAACTATACAGACTTAAAAAATAAAAACATTTATAAAATACAATCACAACAAGAAAATTCAAAAATAATATGATATAGTATAAACATCTATTTTGTAACGAAGCAGTCTATTTGTGTACTTTAAATTTTAAGTTAATTTTAATAAATTTTAAATAGTAGCTCAGTTTACATATCCCTGATAAAAAAAACTATCGCGCAAAATTATTTTGTATCCTAAAGAAATCAACAAGAACTTAGTAAAATTGTACGATGGGTCGATTATAGTTTGTGCCGATAAACATTTAAGTAAATTAAGTGTTGAGGGAAATTTATTAAAACATATATAAAAGCATTATATCTTTTTAAAATTAGGACTCTATTTCACAATATAAAGATGTATCAGAGTTTGTAATAGATAGTAATCTATTAAACAGTTTAACTTATGCCTCATTATTGGGGAAATGGAGGGGAATAATATTGAAGTTAAATCAAACACTAAATGTTTTATTATTCTATTTCAACGAATTCACATTAAAATAAAATAAATATAATTCAAGAGTCGTATAGAAAGAAGGATTTAACTATAGTCAAACATATTCAAGCTTTGAGCTTGTTTGTTTTTTAAATATAATTTTAAATGCTCAAGGTGAGGGTGTTGGGATCGAGAGAAAAGACCTGTATTTTAGCAGTTTTTATAGCAACACATTTCTTTGGTAAAAATAAATCAAATATTGTTTCTATACAAACACATGGTTTATTTTCTTCATATGCTGATAGCAACAGTCCTTGAATATCTTTTCAAGCGTGTCCTGGAATTTCATGACACATTTTTTTCTTCATTTAAAAAGTTTCTCATCTAATGCATTAAGCTAATGACCTATATTCAACAACTGTTGATATATGTTTTGAGGGGAAATGGAGTATTGGTTGGGAACGACTTTGTATAATCACACTCGCTTTCTTCGTTGTGGGCTCCACCCCTAAATCCCCGGTGAATATAAACTAATGTAATTCCAGCGTTATTTTGAACGTTTATTTATTTTTACAATTTCATGATTCTAGCTGTCCCAGAAATGTGTCAGAATATTTTAAAATGTGTGGAAAATGTGCAAAATTTACCTAATATCAAAAAATGTACCCTTTTTTGATAAATATTACCGTTCAGCTGCAAGAAGCCTCCAAAGAAAGGTCCGCACTAACTTTAAAGTTGTCCGCTATTTTGAATTTTTTTCAGGGGTTAAAAATGAAATTTTTTAACTTTCTGGAATTTTTCTGTCGGCTACAGGTTGGAAGCTATGTTTGCCAAATTTCAAGTTTCTAGCTCATCTGAAAGTGGGTAAAAATTAATGTGAGTGAGTGAGTTAGTGAGTCAGCCATGTGGCTTTAGAGTATATAGTGATTTACAACACTCGGTATACCCTTACTTCTAACTGAACATGCTGCAAAAAGTGTAATTATAAACCAATGCTAGATATCCCCTGACAGTACGGCAATATACACACACTGCTGTCGGAAGAGTAGATCGGCCACTATTTGAAGGGGGTGAATATCAATCACGCGTAGCACATCTTTAGTACTACTTTCAATTAATTTAAAATGATAATTTCAAACGTAATTAAATTAAATCTATCTATGGACTGTTAGAACAAATGTAATTTTATAATTAATGTATTGGCATGTGTTTTCTCAGACATATGTTCAAATAGACATGTCCGCTAATTTAAAGTAAAATCCAAGTATTCTATTCTACATGTAAATAAAATGGAGAGATTTTTGGACGGATTTTTATCGAAGCTTGTGGTGGAAATCGGTAGAGTTTCAAGCTCAGTTTATCTTGATCTGGATGCTTAAACAGTATTTCACCTTTTAAAATATTCTTATCTGTTCATTATTTAATATATTCAAAGAAACAGAATCACTTATTTACATATATTTTTGTCACTGTAGTACCCTTGTAGCTTTTGAACTAATATAAAAATGTCACCTTACTTATTCTATGGCATTAGGAATTCGAAAGTTCATTGCCACACTTAAAAAAGTACGCCACCTATCCCTATCTTGAGCTAGCTCTATCCAGTCCACCTCATTACACCCTATCCTTAACTTGAGTTAGTTCTATCCAATTTACCTCATAACACCCTATCCCTATCTTTAGCTAGTTCTATCCCATTTACCTCATTACACCCTATCCCTATCTTTAGCTAGTTCTATCCAATTTACCTCATTACAGCCTATCCCCATCTTGAGCTAGTTCTATCCAGTCCACCTCATTACACCCTATCCTTAACTTGAGCTAGTTCTATCCAATTTACCTCATTACACCCTATCCCCATCTTGAGCTAGTTCTATCCAATTTACCTCATTACACCCTAACCCTATCTTGAACTAGTTCTATCCAATTTACCTCATTACACCCTATCCCCATCTTGAGCTAGTTCTATCCAATTTACCTCATTACACCCTATCCCCATCTTGAGATTAGTTCTATCCAATTTACCTCATTACACCCTATCCCTATCTTTAGCTATTTCTATCCAATCTACCTCATTACACCCTATCCCTATCTTGAGCTAGTTCTATCCAATTTACCTCATTACACCCTATCCCTATCTTTAGCTATTTCTATCCAATCTACCTCATTACACCCTATCCCTATCTTGAGCTAGTTCTATCCAATTTACCTCATTACACCCTATCCCTATCTTTAGCTATTTCTATCCAATCTACCTCATTACACCCTATCCCCATCTTGAGCTAGTTCTATCCAATTTACCTCATTACACCCTATCCCTATCTTTAGCTATTTCTATCCAATCTACCTCATTACACCCTATCCCCATCTTGAGCTAGTTCTATCCAGTCCATCTCATTACACCCTAACCCTATCTTGAGCTAGTTCTATCCAGTCCACCTCATTACACCCTGTCTCTTTCAGGTCCATTCTAATGTTATCCTCCCGTCTGTGTCTAGGTCTTCCCAATGGTCTCATCCCATGGGGTTTGCCAGTCAGTAACCTGAACATGGTTCCATAATCTCCCATTCGCGCTGCATGTTCTGCCCACCTTAATCTACGATACTTGACTATCTTAGTAACGTCTTGTGATTAGTAAAGGGTATGTAGCTCGTCATTATGTAACCTCCTCCACTCCCCAAAAACTTCATTCCTTTTTGGACCTGATATCTTCCTAAGCACCTTGTTTTCGAACATCCTTAAATTTGTTTTCGTCATGTAGGGTAAATAACCACGTTTCACAACCAGAGGGAACAACCGGTAGCATTATTGTTTTGTATATTCTGAAATTTACATTCCTTGACAGCAGGTGAAATGTCAACAACTTGACCGAGTAACTAAACTTGGGAAATCTTAGTGCCTCTTTGCTTTAAAATGTATATTGTTTTAAGTTATTTATTGTGTCCATTCTGAAATTCAAATATATTTGAATGGGAAACAAATAATTTCAGGAATATTTGTCGCTCAAAATTCTACATAAACCAATCATATACATTAACTAGCATGCATCGACAATAAAAACTAAGTTTAATAAAGTTGGTCAGAAATAGAAAAATATAAAAAGCTTGTATTTCTTTGTAGCCAAAATTTATAGGCACTCATTCTTTCCTATTTATATAATATTTATATAAATTAATGTGTTAGTGTTGTCGAAATTAGTTGGTCTGATTTTAATCTCTATAAATGACACTTTTTTTCTAAAAAAAAAAACCCAACCAAAATCAATGTAGCACTATAAAACAAAAAGGTGAAAAATTGAATTTAAAAGCGTTCACAGTTTAACATTTTGAAAAATAATTATTAGACTATAATAAATAGATTTCGAGAAACTTTGGTAAATTCTTAATTTTTCCTGAGGATATGTTATTATCCTTTATATAACATAGAGAAATTGAGAGCATTCCAACTGATTTTGATCAAAGCTTTCCTAATACAAATTACCACTGACACATTTTCATCTCTATAGAGACTCAAAATCAGTGGCCAAACGCTCTACAAACAAAACAAAAGTGCACCTTACATTTATCATGTAGCTTTATTCATCCTGCTTCGGTGGCCGCATGGTCTAAGGCGCTATTCTCGCAGTAGACTAAACTGTTGATGACGGGGATATCGAGGCTCGAGTCTCAGTCGGATGAACTGAGGGTGGTTATTTCAAATTGGGTTTCCACTATCCCTACACGCAAATGTGGGTACACTTCCTATAAATATAACCTTATTTACACCTAAAATCAATAATGTAATTAGTACATAAGCGTATAACCCAAACGGGTAGTAAAACGAAGTGCCAAAAAAACTTGATTTTTAAGTCCACTTGATTCAAGTTAATTGAACGTACTTGACAAATGTAAATATTTATTCAAGTTACATTTGAATTCAAATTTTCAAGTGAATTCTAGGCTTATGTAAAGTAGAGGGCTTGAATCAAGTAACTTGACAAATAAATGTAAACTCCGCTAAAGTAGTGTACGAGAAGTTTACTTAAAACGGTTCTGCTTCTTTATTTTAAAATAGTATATCTGAAAGTCTACAGCAGGTGTCCTTTTCTTTTCGTTGCCGTCGACTGTTGAAACTTCTAAATCATGTGGTCAAAATGATTCAGGTGAGACTTCAAAGAACCATAATAATTGAGGTCACGACCATTCTGGGTCTCGACGCTAGCGCTTCTTACGGCAGATAGTCGAGTCACAGCCTCTTGAGCGAACCGGCCGTACATTGTTGTGATATTGTCGGCACAGCTTTCTTTGCCTCATGTAGTGCGCGTTCTTGCTTGATATTCGTTTGGCTAATTATCTGGACGTTAACGCGGGGTTCCGACTTAATGTTTTGTGAATAAGATTTCTTTTTAAGTTTCACGCTTGTTATACTGTGGAGTGAGTGAAATTAATGTGAAAAACATACCCATTACTTGTTTTTGAAACAACATGCTTTGCTTGGAAACTCTTGGGGGGAAATATTAAATAAGGCAAGTGAAAAAGTTTTTAATTTATTTAAAAAAATTGTTATATGCCTACATATAAGAAAAGATATACCTATTTTAGTGCAAACTCTTTTAAAAAAATTACACATTATACCCACTACCCCAAAATATTAAAGAAAACTAAGTTTCTTTCACTATTGTGCTTATTTTAATGCTGAGCATATCTACTACAGCTAGATTACGTTACAATTATATGCACGTCAAAGATACACTAACACCAATTATCTAAATTTATTCTAAATTATAATATTACAAGTAGGTATAAATAGGGCCCAATAAATACGCAACTAAATAAAAGTTAGTAAGATAACTAAATTAAATTCTGGCTATAAACTAAATGCATATGGTACCCCTAACTAGAATTTATATTGAAATAATATATCCTTTTTTTATCAGCTTTATGTGTTTATTTATAATACAGTGATATTTGTTAATGAATTAAATTAATGTAGATATGCAATTTTCAATAACAGCCTGTTTATAACAGTAAATTAATGCCGGTTTTTATTCATAATATTTATGATATCGTAGTTGTGTAACTTAGTTTTTTTTTCTGGAACGGCTGATTTGATTCTCTAAATACAGTTTCGTTAACAATCAATATCGTTCATCTTTGAACTGGTTTGGCAAGTATTTGTTTAGATGCTAATTGTTTATGGCTCTACTTTAATTATTGTGCACTCTAAGTAAGACTAAACACGAACGTTGCTTTAGGGTACATTTTATTCATTTACCAACAGTACCATATTTTTAAAATAAAATTCTCGCCTCTATGTTCTATTGTGAGAACTATCAATCATCGATTTAAAACAAGCTAAGCCAACATTAGACTGGAATGAGGGCGGAAATTTAAGTACATCAAAATATAAAACTTCTCTAGGCCTAAATGAAGTGTACATTTTTGGGTTTATAAGGTTTTTTATTATTTTTGTAGCACATCTTACTACCCTTACAGGCTTTTCGTACTTTTAATCACACCAATAGGTTAGGGAGCTGGGAGATTGACTTTAGAGTAAATGCGCCCACATTTACGTTAAGGGGAGAGGGAAACTATTTAAGAAAAACCACCCCCTATACCTGACCAGAAATTAAAAACCCTGACCTTCTTGTCACTAGCAAACTAGAAATTGGTAATAATATGTTTTCAACAGATAATAAATTAAAACATCACTTTTTTTTTAACATAATAGCTTAATGGTTTGATATTTAAAATCACTTCAAATATACATATTATACAGACCATATTTGACGTTATTTCACATAAAATTATGTAAGTTAGTATGGTTTTAGCACTAAGAAGAGTATCTGACAGTTACAAACGTTACAAAAACTACTTTAATTTATTCTTATATCAAGTTATGTGATCTTCAGCTGCAACTTGTGATTAATAACATTAATATCGCTAATATCGCTAATTCTTCAGTAAAATGTTATTAATGTTGACGGCAAGAAATATATTTGTATTATTTCTAAAATGTGCTCCAAGGTGAATCTTGATTTTCTTATGAATGGACATTTAGAGCAACTTCTATAAAATACGAACTTTTTTTGCTGTCATCATTGATACTATTTTACAGTATTATTAGTGTTTTTATAAGTATTGATAATCGAAAGTATCAACTGCAAGCCAGATAACATGATTTAATTTATGGATATGTGAAAGTATATGTAGTAACTTTTTAGATAATTAGTGTATCGTGTCTTTGAGAACAACTAACAACACGTAGTATTTCATAATTTGTTTGAGCTAGCTTTGATTTATAGGAATGAATAAGAAAATCATCTAAAATCTGTTTAGAGATTAATAAGTATCCTAGGGGCGGCGTTAAATGCATTAGATATTTTTTTAATGGCTCGTCGAACACCAGGGCTCTGAGACGCGTTGTGCACGTCCAGAAAGGCCGCGCTATTTAATGAGTGGTTAGTTATTTCAAATAATGGCTCACGCCAAAATAGAAGTAGAAAGAATCAATGTTTTTTCTTGGTACTGCATTTTACTACACGTTTGGGTTATACTTTTATGTACTAATTAAGTTAATGGTGACCTGGCAGTCTAGAGGTAAGGTGTCAGACTTCTGTGCTGGGGGCCCGGGTTTCAATCCTCGGTCCCGGCTCAGATTTATCTGATTACCAAACCCTTCCTTCACCTCTGACAAGACATCTTGTGAATGTGAGGAATGCCAGGCCTCCACCGTGGTTCGGATTCCACGTTAAACTGTAGGTCCTCTATTTCATCTCACAATCACCCTACCATTACACATTACCGTAAGTGCGTATAACCCGAACGGGTAGTAAGACGTGCTGCTAACAACAATAATAGTAATAATAATTAAGCTATGGGCTGTAGGGATTAGGTCGGTTATATTTAAAGAAAGTGTGCACTGTCATTTGCGTGGAGGGAGAGTGGAAAACTACTTTATAAAAGCCACCCTCAGCACACCCGACCGAGTTTCGAACCTTGATCTCTCGGTCATCAGCAGTCTAGTCTACTGCGAGAGTAGTGCCTTAGACCATGCGGCCACCGAAGCAGGTAACATGTTCTTAAAGGATTAAAAACTTTCATTAAAGTTTTAAAACAAAGAAAGATTCCTGCTGAAAAGGTGTAGATTATCTCATTTTCCAAAATACTTCCCATTTATTAGACCAAATTAAATATAAGCCCTGCTCTAAGACTCCCTCAAACAAAGACACTTCTTAAGAACTGCCATTCTATTATAATTACAGCAGTGTGAGAATATTTCCTTTCAAGTAGATGGGTCCCTCGGTAGGACAGTAGTTCCTAAACAGAGGGGCCCCCCTCTCCGTCCGCTAGGTGTCCTCATGGTGGGCAACAACCAGTTTATTTAGTTCTAGCACAGTCTCTGATATTATTACGATCACTGGTTCTCGAATCATAAGTTCAAAACAAACAAACTACATTATTGAGAGAGTCGTTCATCGTAGATCCGAGGAAAGAAATCAGCGGGTGCGTTTGTCTCCGTGGTTGAGGTGCTGACCTCTAATGACTGAACCTTATCAACTTGAGAAGTGAACAAACCTTTATCAACTAGTAGCTTACAAATAATACACTGTAGTTATTAATTGCGCACACTCCTATCAATGTTAGAGTGGAAAACATACCAAGCATTTGGGCTACACTAACTTTCAATTGATGTATTTAAACCAAACTTATGTACACACAAAGGGAACACCAAGGACCCCTCAAGTTAAATTTAATCGAAGTAAGGAGGATAGTGCCAAAGTTTGGGAACCTCTGCTGTAAGGTAAGATTAGGGAATGTACCCAGATTAGAGTGGGGAGGGGAGGGGAAAACTATATTATTATTAGCACCGCGTCTTACCACCCGTTCGGGTTATACGCACTTGCGCTAATGTGTAATGGTAGGGTGATTATGAGATGAAATGGAGGACCTACAGTTTAACGTGGAATCCGAACCACGGTGGAGGCCTGGCATTCCTCACATTCACAAGATGTCTTGTCAGAGGTGAAGGAAGGGTTTGATAATCAGATAAATCTGTGCCGGGACCGAGGATTGAACCCCGGCCGCCAGCATTTAAGTCCGACATCCTACCCCTAGACCGCCAGGTCACCTGGGAAAACTATAGTACACCGGGTTGAGATTCGAACCTCAAACTCACCGTCAACTGTGACCAAATTCAATGTGAGTCTAACGCCTTAGACCAGTGATTCCCAAACTTTTTTTTTTATAACCGTGAACCAATTTTTAGAACGACAAACTTTCGTGTTTCACCTAACTTTCATAGACAAGAGGCAGGGGAGTGTGGATTAATTCAATTTAGTTATTTTTGTATTGCTATTTACAAAATAGTATTAAATGTAATTTTACAAAAACTTATATATTTCACATAACTAGACGTGTGAAGGTTGCTTTTGTTTCTGTTAATGAGGTAATTGACGTCCACGTCGATACGAGTCATTTTCAGGCGCAAGGAGTTCGACAAATTGCAATTTGTTTTTAAATTATGTTTTCGTTCCTTCCACCACCGAAAAGCCCAACTTGACAGATGAACGAAGATGTGAAAGGGAGCAGTAGGCCTACTTTCAAAGCAAAGAGTTGGACACTTTTTTTTGGACAACCAGCCAGAACTGCATCAGTTTTTCGAGGTTAAAATTAATTTGATAACAAGGTGTCATCGTACAGACCATTAAGTTCTTACGACACATTTGCTCAGTTGGTAGCGTCTTTCCCTATTATATTAAAAGTTCCAAGCTCGATTCTCGGCACGGCCAAAAAGTGTATAATTGATGAAATGTGGGGTTTCACATTCACAGTAATGAATACATGGTTGTGGTTGCTGGGTTTTGTGACTGTTCAAGATATAATAAGTGTGTTCATAAGTCACGCGCTGGTATAGCTCACGTGTATCAGAAAGTGAACGAAAAAGACAAAAAAAAAAGTTCTTCTTCGGCCCCAGTCATCAAATAGCCAACGGATTCGATCGAAATACAGTTCTATTGCTTACAAATTTTCATCTTTTCAGGAAAGTAACAATCAACATTTTCTTGGATACGGTGGTAAAAAAAAAGATGGTTTTATGATAAAAATTTGAACAAGTAAAAAATAATTTCACTATGGAGAGAGAAAAAACTATGTTCACCAAACATATTTTGTTTCCAGTAGTGCGTCTACATTTCCCGTGGTGGCCTTAATTGACCTGTCCGCGAGTCGGAACTTGTCTATGTGTGCCGAGTGTGGGAATGGGCCGCCAGAGTTTCAACTGTTTTTGAAGATGACAAAAAGAAAACAAACATTAATGACCTCGGACAGCCGTGTGGACTGTGTCAAACAGCTTCTTTGTTGTTTTTATTATGGACTCATTTAACCTATTTTATTGTTATTGGGGTAATTCAAGGCACGGAATATATAGAATGTATATTTACAGTAGCCCCATGGCTTCTTTGGTGCTGACTGACAGCTTTGAAACGTTACCAGACCAAATTACGTATACCTACGCCGGACCAAAAGATCTGTAAAAACATGTGTTTAGCAGCTGTCACTTCTGACAGTCAAAATTTAGGTATATACCTAAATTTTGACTGTCAGAAGTCAGCTGTGATCTGTCAGTTAGCACCAAAGAATTCATGGGGCTAGTGTATATATACAGAATATGTATAGCTCCTTTTTTATATAATTATAAAAAAGAACAGCTTGGGAGCATTCCTATGGTACAAGTAAAACAAAAAGACATATAGCAGAATTGGTGCAGGCAAGCAGTGTTTTTTGATATAGTGGGTAAAAAAAAGAATAATAAGTTTGCAGGAGCCCAACCAATGTAGACGTTAAGATCATCAAACCAGGAATTCAATTAGTAAAGCAACATTAGCTAATAATATTAAATTTATGAAACTGTTCATCCGGTTTTACTGAAGTTCTGTCTGTCATTAAACGGAGATGTTTTTGGTTTTTGATTAATAATACATCGTTTATAAGTATTTGAATCATAGTTTTAATAGAATAAACAATTATAATATATTAACAAAGAAATATTCCAAAATTGAGTAAAAACCTCGACGACCTTACTAAAGAAGACCGGACAGGAAAAAGGAAGTACCGAAGGTACATAAACAATAATATTAACTTGAGTAAATTTATAGTGAAAGTAACAAAAGGTAAATGTACATTTAATTGCCATGTAATTCCCACTAATATTATATCAGAAATAAATAATATTAATATATTCCCAAACATAGTTTTAGTTACTCGGAGCAAAAAAGAAATAACAAGTTTTAAATACATGGACTGATTGTTAATATTTCCTAGAAATTACATATTGTCACTAATCTCACGAAATAGTTAAAGTTCCCCAAGCTCATATATTTCACAAGTCCAAAAGGGACAGAGAACAATATTTTATACGTAACGACCAAATCGACTCGTATCGAGTCCATCTTAATATCAGATATTTTACCCAAAATCTCTCTAACTACTTCACAATAAGCCGTGATATTTACTCAAAAAAAAGGTTAAAGTTTCACCAATTAAAAAAATACTTAACTAGTCCAAAAGGGACTGAGAACAACATAAGTGTGTTTGACACAATCCCTCACATAAATTAAGTCACTAACAAAAAATACCTTATTCTAAATCCTATCACAAGGTCATATTAATTAACTTTAATACATTTCTATCATTCTTTACTAAAAAACTGAATATGATGTAAATAGTAAAGTATTGATCCAAAAAGTAATTTTAACTTAAAGATTTCAAATGTTAGTAAATTTTATTTTATGAATTTTAGGTTGAATCGTAATTTAGTAGAATAAAATATTTAAACATATATAAATTATTCTTACATTAAAGTATATTTAATGTATGAGCTAACAAATTAGCTCCTCGAATGAATTCCCCGCCAAGTGTGGTTTTATATTGCCACCCTCGGGATGTTAAATACAAATAGGACGAAGGGAGTCTTAGGTAAGGAGAACAAAGGGCGGTACCAGGGTAGGTAATGTATGTAGACTCTCAGGTGGAGGTTCTATGCAACAGGCTGCCACGTAATATAAATATAATATGTGGAGTGTTCTGGGTCAGAATGTGGCATCACCCCATCCCTATTGAACATCGGGGAACTGCTGTGACGTTGCACGTTGTTCCGACTTATCTGTAGTTAGCTCTTGTAGTGGGTAGTTGTGCTTACAGTAGCCCCATGGCTTCTTTGGTGCTGACTGACAGCTTTGAAACGTTACCAGACCAAATTATGTATACCTACGCTGAGCCATATGATCTGCAAAAACATGTATTTAGCAGCTGTCACTTTTGACAGTCAAAATTTAGGTATATACCTGAATGTTGACTGTCAGAAGTCAGCTGTGAGCTGTCAGTCAGCACCAAAGAAGCCGTGGGGCTACTGTAGATCGTATTTAGGTAGAGTGGTCTTAGAAAGAGGGATTGAACGGAGTGCATGGTGATAAACTAAGTTGATGTTCCCCGTTTAGGCATATTTTTACATTTGTTGTACATTGTAAATTAATTAATTCTACAAATATAGTATGTACAGGTTGTCCAAAAAGTCATTGTGCGCTGAATGTACTAATTGTAGTAATAATACTAATTGTAGTGATAATACAGTTACAATTACCATAGTTCCTACAGCAATATGTGTTGGAAATGGACCCCAGTGACGTTCAGACATGCTTGCACACGCCTCTGCATGTTGGCAAAGACCTTTCCCATTTCATTCAAATTTAATTAAAATTCTCGGCTTTATTTTAGTTCTACAGTTATTAAATTCGGTGCACAGTGACTTTTCGGACATTCTGTATAAATAAATTCCAAAAATATATATATAAATATAAGCCTGACACGTGTAAGAAAACAAACACGTAGCACGGGCCGCACACGTCGGCTGTCTCTAAAGAAATGCACCTTTTATAACACATTAGGCCACACGTGTCAAACTTTTTTAATCATTAAAGCTCAACATCGAAAATTCAAAATACCGAAGTTACTGCTTTCAATTATTTTTGTTTCACCAGTTTATTAAATTACAAAGAAATCATTCTTAAAATCCTTATCATCAAAAAGGGAACATTAATACTATGTACCATTTTAAGAAATAGTAAGACTTTTATTTTCAATATTGTTGTGGGTGTTTGGCTTTAAATCTTGTGGTGACGTTAATTTCATAATTGAAGGCAAATGTGTGCTCGCAATCTCTCGGGTGTTTGCTTCTTTTTATGAGAGAAAGCAGCTGTTCACGCGCTTATGTGCTGCCAAGTATCGCACATATTTCGTGAGCAAATTTGAAAATTTCTGGAATCGATCTATGGTGAATAAAGAGTAAAAATGTTGAATTATTTTACCATTCAATTTTTTATCCCAAGTAATATTATGGCTTAATTACAGCTTGTAGCAATATTAGGCTACTATATCAATTAAATAAAGAGTGTGTTCGTCTGTCTATCATGAGCATTATGTGATATCTACCGAACGCAGAGGTCTGACATTTAAAAATTATTAGCCCCTGTTCACTAAATTGCGCACCTCAAAGGCGTAATTTTAAAATATGGATTTGATTTATTTTAATTAATTAAAAACTGGGCTGGAAGAAATAAAATTAAGAGTTGTTTTCTGTTTGTTTGAAGCAAAGGAAAGAGTTACTTGGGGTAATCCCGCAATCCATTGTGTTGTTACCACGGGCAATGACGTGTACTTCTGTATGCATATTAGCTACAAGGATTGTTTTTAATATTATTTAAAAAATACCCTCCTCCCCCACATTTACCATTGTTTTACTATAGTATGAACACACCTTTTAAATAGCTTCCAGAATTATTCAATGTTTGGACAAAAAACTTGTGTTTCTAGGTTCCCCCTTACTCTCCCTCCCAACCCCCACCACATAAAAATTCTGCACATGTCACTAGAAACAGGGTAACCTATACTCTAACACATGATTTTATATACTACCTAGAATCGAACCAGCTCCGCTTAGTTTATTTTCCTAATCATCAGGCCACAAAGAGTTAAAAAAAAATCAACATCTAAATATGAGCGAGAAACGATGAAGGTAAAAGGAATTGAGATAGTATTTACCTGGAGAGAGGTTGAAAAACTGAAATATAAATAAACCAACGTTAGGTCAACCAGCTACGATTAAACCTTGACCTCCAAAGTCACAAGGCAGGTGCACTATCCGTGCGGTCAGCCCTATCGGTACTTCAGTGACGCCTCGACCGATTTTCAGACTGCACATGCTGGGACAATTGAGATGTTTCCTTCCTGGTCTCCTATATTTTTTGAGACTCTAAGTAAGCTTGGCCCCTAACTCCCTCCATTAAGTAGAGTAATCAAATAAACGTGTTTTCAATATTGCTAACCTGTCCTAAAATATCTTTGATTTTGACTCGTTAATTGTTATACAGCAGTGTCCCGATTATCCGACATTCCATTTTATCCGATACATATATATATATAGTGTAACGTGTTATTGGCGTGACCTCGCCGCAAGGGAGAGAAGCAAAGCTGGGAAACAAATTCCAATAACAAATTTTTTAAACAATGACTTTTGCAATTTCATTTGAAGTGTTACGCTCCAGTATATACCCTCGTTTCCGGACTATTCGAGATATCGATTATCCTATTGTATTATGATACTTGGGTCGAAAAAATACAAGCGTAATAGTGACTGAGGTATTAGTCTCGGTTTCGATTCCCGACTTGACCGGAACTTCATCGGCGGGGAAATGGAGGCCTTCCTTAACACAGTGATGAATTAATGGTCTGGGGATTGGGTGTTTTGTCTGTACTAGACTTAAGTTGGTTTATAAGTCGTGTGCTTATATGATCAGAAGGTTCAGAATTACTTTTTTACATCCATTACTGTTTCCAGCCTGTGGCCTGGCTCAGTTTTTTTTATTCAAGTCTTATATTTTCCACCACCGGCTTGCTAGGCCTGTCATACAATGCCTAGATTCAAAATGTAATCAAAATCGTTAGGGTGGATACCGAGAAAATAAATTTGATCTATTTTTATCCTTCAATAAACCACTCTTAATTTTAGGGCAGGATATTTAATTCAAAAAAACTCCTCGGGAGAACCTTATGAAAACCCTAAATACTAAGTTTGAGCCCGATAGGTAAAATGGTTTAGGCCGGGATACATACAGGTGGCATTGTGAAAAGATCTTTTTCGATTTCAGAGGGTCATGAAACGTCGACTTTTATCAAAATCCCGAGTTCAAATTGTTGACGACCACAATACTTCTCTCTCCGAGGGGTCGAGAGAAAGTAAACAACGGAGATTCGAAAGATTCATTTAACGGACATAATCGTAGCCCCACAAATTACTTTTTAAAAAATTATCACGTTTAACACCGTGGTTATTAACGACAACATAGAAGTAGAGATGCTTAAAGTAGTTTTATAAGAAGTGCATCCGTATTCGCGTGGACAGATGGGAGGTAACCAAACAAAACGGGGAAAATCACCCCATTGCACCGGGCCAAGATTCGAACCTAAACCTTCCAATCCATATTTCGAAAGGGACGCCTTAGACCACCTTTGTGACTAATAAAAATTAAATGGATAGATTTATGAGACCTAAGTACGTCTGGTTAATCGACGATTTTAGAACCCAAAGATGCATTTTCTGGACGGAAGCCATTAAGGGATCTATTTACGACTGAAAAATAACTATAAATAAACTGGGCATAGCGCCACAACTGGTCTTCTGCTTTATATACGTTTGGTCGTGGGTTCAGAGTCGATATATTTGTTGAGTAGAACATATGTGCCCACAAAATATCATGTAGATATATTTTAACTACCGCAAGAAAAATACAAAACAAAATAAGTTAACTCGAATCTCAAAAAGTGAGAGGAAACGTGAGTTGAAAGTAAAAACTCTTGACATTTTTATAGCAATGAATATTTTTGGGCGAAGTGGATACATTTAGTTTAATACATCTCTATAGTTGTTGAATATCTTTCACTAGCAGGAACATTAGGCCAACCTAGGCGGTCGCCTGGGCCCTAGAATTCTAGGGGCGCATTACATCAAAATGTATTTTTTATGTTTAAATAAATATCTATTTTAATTAAATAAGCTAATAATTATCACAGATATATTGGTAGTTGAACAGAAACATTTTATATTAAGAGAAAAAGTTGCCACGCTCATCACAAATATTAAATAACCGTTGACATTACTATGTGTAGAAAATTTAACTAAATATATCAATTGACGCAATATTGTATTTATTTTAAACAATAAAGTAAATTGTCATAATAACTGTAAAAATACGGACCTTATCTTATACGTTCCTTTTTTACAGCACACTTTAAATATACAAATATTCTTCGTTAAGACTCGCTAACTCATTCCTTAGGTGGTCAAAATTAACTTATCCCCTAGAATTTTGAAATTGAATAGATGACTTGTTCTTCACTGACAGTAATCCCAAAAAAACACCCAAAAATATAATTATTTAAAAATCTTGATACAGATAGTTTTTTTAGGCTTCAGCTCATTTCATCTGATTAATTTGAGAAAGATTTTAAAAACTGGCTTATTGAATGATTAATAGATGATATATAAGTTCATTATTTAAAATAATTTTTATAAAGTTATTACTGAGATAAAATATTCTTACAGAAAACACGGGTATAGTTTATTTATTTTTTATTATGTTTCTTTTTTTGACATTCTATCATTTTGTTTCCCGCATAGGGTGCGGTTTATTTTTTACTATACAGAATACAACTAGAACGCAAATTTTAAGCCTCACTTTCAAAAAAGAGATTAGTGTTGTTGACAAGGCTTAGGCCACAGGGAAGATATACACCAGACCCATGGGAACTTCTTCTGTAAAACCTGGAAAACACAAGGGAATTAGTAATAAAAAAATAGTTGTAGCCTTGATTTACTTCGTGTGACGTAAAATACTGGTTGAATTTAAACAGAACAGAGTTCTGCCCATGACTGTGTGTCTGCGGTCAGTTGAGTGATAACAGTGAAGAGCGAGCAGGCAGTGATTACATCTCCCGCCTAATAACAATAACCGCTATCGCAGCTGTTGATCGCCCAGATGCTCCTGTTATGTATCGATAACAAGAGACAACAATATATCAAGCCAGCTCCCTTGTTCGAGTGGTCTATCTCGTCTCGCCTCCATCTCATTGGCACGGTAGTGTCATAATGTGTTCATTGAGCAGGGGTGGACTGGGACATAGGGAGGTGTCCTTGCAGACAGGGTGGACTAGGACACAAGGAGGTGTCCTTGCAGACAAGGTGGACTGGGACACAGGGAGGTATCCTTGCAGACAGGGTGGACTAGGACACAGGGAGGTGTCCTTGCAGACAGGGTGGACTGGGA
>CABEEJ010003425.1:37642-82869 GCA_901482245.1 Timema douglasi | reverse complement strand
TGATGTACCACATTTGATGGTTAAATTTGCAAACCAAATATGCGGCATATTTGTCAGCACACAAGTGTGTGTTTCCTAATGGAAAGAAACAATCACCCGGGCGATCAAATTTACCGATATGCATTTGTCATCTAATCTGAACGTGATTTCAAAAAGAGGTCTAAAGCCACTTACACACTTTGTGCAAATATAAAGTTTCAAACTTTTGGTATAGAAAATAGGATAAGTCTTAAATTTTTAGGTAATCTTAATTTTATTTTTGTAATAATAAAGATTTAGAAATCTATATTTTTCCATCTAAGACGGTGACGATATTGAACTTTCTGTAAAGCAGCCTATATTACTGTGGGGTACACTAGCACCGTTTTCGGGACTATTCCCATCATCTAGTGAACAAAATCAACCAATCCTTTCAAAATATTTACAAAATAAATGAAACTATGTAGAACCAGACTGCCGAGGACGGGGAGATCAAGGTTTGAATCTCGGTCGGGTGAACTGGGGGTGATTTTTCCTATTTGGTTTTCCACTCTTCTTCCACGCAACTGCGAGTTCACTTCCTCTTAATTAAACCTTCCCAATTCCTAATCCATTAGCGTAATTAGTACTTAATCGTATAGCCCGAACGGGTAGTAAGACGTGGTGCTAAAAAAAACTGATTTGTAAATAAAATCCACACTGATGGGCACGGAGACAAAGGCGTCACTCTCATACTGCACAAATGCGTTTACATTTCATTTAAATCCTACCGTCTTCCAGATCTACCTCGTGAGTTTAGTTAAGTGCGAATGACCCACATGGGTAGTAAGACGCGGCACAACGGAAAATAATTTTTTGAATGAAAGTTATAGACGTGATTTTATTATTGTGAATTTTGTATATTAGGAATATGTATTGTGAATTTTATGGACCGACTGATCATGGTAGCACATGACTCGCATACTAACTTAACACTAATAAAGACAAAACAACCGGTCTGCCAGGCGTAAACTTTTATATTACTGAGACAGAAGAAACATCACATTCACAAATGAAAAACAGTTTTGTCCATTTCGGGCTGAACCCTTATCTTATTCCTGTAGACAGACGCGCTATCTACCGAGTTAAGATGAACAAAAAACCAAGCAATGCTCTTTTATTGTATTATTTTCCATCGGTTCATAACCACAAAATTGTATTTTATTAGCATCCCACATTGGATGAGGAAGTGAATTCAGGATAAATGTACCATCATTTTCTTGGAGGAATGGTGGGGAAATATTCAGAGCAAACCATTCTCATTAAAACCAGCTTGGATTCGAATTTCAACCTGTCAATCAATGACAAGCCAGTTTATTATGAGCCTGCCATTTAATCCTGGCACCAACTGATGACGGTTATTTGATAGTATCTGTTTGTTCAAATATTGTGGATTAAATACACCTAAGACAGTGTTTCTCACGTGTACAGTCTGCTAGAGTGAGAGAGGCACTAATAATATTAGGGATAGAAGCCACATAAAAAGAACAGGACCGCCTTGTTGCGCTTCTTGTTGCGTTGTCCAGGCTGTACACGGGTAAAACCGGATGTCTTCGAAAACTATTGAATTTTGGAGTTATTAGCAAAAATAAACTCTATCGTATGGGTGCACTGGAGTGGTTTTACCCATAGAATGGACCATTGTGGTTTTAACATCCTCTTTCCAGAATGATACGAATTATATTTTTCTACTACTACCCCCACCTTTCTTATCCTTGCCTCTTACTAAAAAAAAAATCCTTCCCTACGCTATTTCTTATGAAAATTGTAGTTTTGAAGCTACAAAGCTACTAAATCAATCCTCAATAATTGTCTTAGAATGTTCTGTTGCTATCCTGTTAAACATATACTACGATTATAACCACTTACTTTGATCTCAGAAATAAGACATTTCACGTGAAACGGAATTTATAATGAGCTAATTGGACCTCTTTGTAATTCCCTATTTTATTTTAATACTTAAACTGTAATAATTTTAATTCTACGAGAAAGTTGGTATCGTTCAACTACATTTTGGTGTTAACCATATTTTCAAATAAAAAAACTACTTATTAAATAACGTGGGATTTCTGGACGCCTACAACGCGTCACAGTGTCCGTTAGGCGGCCAATCCAGACAAGACAAGACTGGTGCCTTTATGCGAATCCTTCATAGGCGTGGGTTGAAATATCTTGCATCGAGACTCTCAGTGACCCAGGCGTTTTATTTTATGCCAGTAGAGAATCATTAAAAGAATAAGCAGGACATTTTATCCGAACATAATGTGTGTTAGTATTTTCAGATACGAAAATGTTGATGTTTTATCTCTATTTATTAATTTATTTTCTAAATATATAAATGTTTTACTCACCTAGTAATAATAAACGAAACTTTTCTTATTATTATATAATTTTTCCTATACCCAGTGGCAGATGCACAGGGGGAATGGGGACGATTGCATCCCTCTCCCCTGCATAGAAAATAATCACAAATATTGAAACCAATACCTTAATTTTGTAAAGAATGACTAACACCTCCCTCGTCCTATCTCCCACACGACCTAATCAATCACACTCTCAACTTAGCTCTAATGTGCAAAAAAAGCAATTGGCCCAGAACTAAAACTAACCAGTAGTTTAGTAGGATAACCAATTATTTCTATTAAAATACTTAGTTTTTCTTTTAATACCAACTAAAACGTTTTAGGATATGTACTGTACATAATTATTATTATTTACTAATTTTTTTTACAAACTATCACGAAACTAGAACTAGAACGAAAGGACCTACCAATTTTGCCGAGAAATGTATATTCCCATACCTTTCAATTTTTTTTTTTTTTTTTTGCTCAACAGAGATCAAAAGGTTCACTTCTCTATGTCAGTAGATTATGTTTATTTTAATTAATATTTTAGAAAAAATTATAAGAAAAATATGTAATAAGGTGTTGCCATCACCCCCCAGGTTTTTTCCGTAGATGGGTCGAATCCTATATTTCTCAAATCCGAGTCTTAAATTTTCTTTCTAATTTCGAATCCTAAAATCTTTTAAAAAACACTTATTTATTTAAAAGTGAAAATATTTAAAATTGAGTTTAAAAAAAGTTGTTCAAGGCTTGGTGCCACTGACGAATGATATTTTGTTTGTCATGTCTATTACATAAGAACAACAAAGATAATATTTTTTAGTAAATTAATAAATATTAAAACAGTTTTGTAATTTTTTGTGAGTTTTCTACTCTCCTCACTATACAAGTATTAACAACACTACGTCGGTGACCTGGCGGTCTAGGGGTAAGGTGTCAGACTTCTATGCTGGCGGCCGGGGTTCAATCCTCGGTCCCGGCAAAGATTTATCTGATTACCAAACCCTTCCTTCACCTCTGACAAGACATCTTGTGAATGTGAGGAATGCCAGGCCTCNCTGACAAGACATCTTGTGAATGTGAGGAATGCCAGGCCTCCACCGTGGTTCGGATTCCACGTTAAACTGTAGGTCCTCCATTTCATCTCACAATCACCCTACCATTACACATTAGCGTAAGTGCGTATAACCCGAAGGGGTAGTAAGACGTGGTGCTAATAATAATAATAATAATAATAATAATAATAATAATAATAACACTGCTTCCAGATTACGCACACGTTTACATGATAACTACTTGTCTCGCCAATAGTTACCATGATAGTTGGCCGTCCACACGGTAATAAATGACTTGTACTCAATTCATGATTTAGCTATTTACACAACCATGTGTAAGGGGCATTAGATTGGTACATACATACATATACACACATACATACATAATCACACCATTTCCTTTATGGTGTAGGCAATTAACTGTGCATATTATAGCTAGAAAAAACTTCGTACTCAATCCAGCCTCACTAACTTTCTCCACCCTTCCCTCTCCTTGCTTCATCTCTTCGCTTCAACAAAATCCTTACACCAAGTCATACATGCTCTTTTATTCTTAAAACTCATAATGTTTCACTTTTTCACACATTCATCTACAACATTTAACCAATGTCCTACATGGCCTAATCCTGCCTTTTGATCCACACACTCCTCCGTCATATGTTTGATTCGTCACTCGATTCACATGCATCCTCTCAACATACACAAACTAACGTAACACGCTTCTTTCACATTGACCAATTGGATTCCCTTTCAAACTGCATTCCTTCAGCATCCATTCATTACTGACTCTGTCCATACGAATTTTTCCACGTTCATTTCTAAGAAATCTCCTTCTAACCCCATTCAGCTTGCTCTTGTGTTTCTCCCGACAAACCCACGCTTCACATCCATACAACTATGTTGGCATTAATACACTTTTATATGCTGCCATCTTTGCTTCTCTCGATACTACTTCATTCTTTGCAATAGTCCAAATACATCCAACTAATACCAGAGATGAATTCACCCATCTTTCGATTTTACCATCCATCCTTCTATTTTTACAGAACATTCTGCCCAAATACACAAAATCATTCACTTGTTTTAACAGTTTTTCATTTAAATACTAGGCTGACATCCATTTCCTAATCTGTCCCCATAAAAATTATCACCTTAGTTTTGGAGACATTTACACGAATATCAATTTTGCTTCTCACCACATTCAAACTATTTAATGCATTCTGCAAGTCACTGTCATTCTCAGCCATCAATACGGGATCATCTGCATATAACAACACATTCACATTGTATTGTCCATTTGCACATCAACTTTGTCCTCACAAGTATCCCTCATACACTTATCCATGAATACAATAAGCAACCACGAAGACATAACAAAACCTTGTCTAACTCCCTATTCAATGTCAAACCGTTCACTCAAAGCTCCATCCACTCTAACACACGCTTTATTTCCATCATATACTGCTATAATTGCATTTACTAACCATGCATCCACACCATACTCTCTCAAAGACATGTTAATTTTCCGAGAAAAAATTATAGATAAACAAATACAAAACCGCAGCTTAGATTTGTAAATACGGGTGAGAAAATGCGACTGAGCAAATACAAGTAGTTTTGTAGCAGACTATACTAGGTTGTCTATATCCTAGATCGCGTGCGGGAATCAATCCAGGGAATTAATTGGCTATCGCTCCTTGAGAGCCGCTCAAGACGAGGAACCCTGTTTTTGGGATGGTAGACCCCGCCTTCAATTAATGTAGGCTTCGTCCGTGCCGAGAACACGCAAACACATTGTTGCTGGTCGGCACTGGCGCTTCGTTTAAGTCAAACACACTGTTTCTCAAATTGATAGTTCATTTGAGGCTCATTGTTGAGCTAAATACATCGTTGATGATATTGATGCTTCATTAGACCCTCCTTTCCGAGTCAAACATACTATTAATTCTGGTAGAACTGATGGTTCATTTGAGTCTCATGAATCAAATACATTGTTGCTGATTTTTGTGCTTCATTAAATCCTTTCTATTGTGTCAAACACATTTTGGCTGCAACTGATGTTTAATTTGAAACGAGCTATTGAGTCAAACACTGTTTTATAGAATTGGCTCATTGGGCCAGTTTCATAGTCAAGTTTAGTACGCCTCAAGTGCGGCGCTACACTAAGTACATGACGACACCTACCTAAACTCGAATGGAATGGGCCGTTCTCGCATAGGAAACTGTCCCATTCCATTTTGGTTTAGGTAGGTGTCGTCATGTAGCGCCGCACTTGAGGCGTACTAAATTTGACTATAAAACTGGCCCAATTTATTTGAATATCACTATGTAGTCAAACACACTGTTGTTGAAACAGCTGACTCTTATATCAGTTGAAGAATAATCTACTGACTAACTAAGGTTGTATGACCTAATCACTTCAAATATTTAGACGATAGAATTAAGATACGTAGTATTAGGCGTAATTTAGTTGGTTAAATTAGTTTGAAAGTTGCTTGCTGATATAACCTCTGCGTTTAGTAAGTGCACACAAAAATTTCAATAAATCTATTCACCCGTGTCTTGACCCAAATAGTCGTAAAACACAGGTAGAATATTGAAGATGGGTGGGCACCATTACATCGCAAGTCCATTACATCGCAAGTCCATTACATCGCATGTCCATTACATCGCGTTTTAGGAACAAATACATCGCAGGTCCATCACGTCGCATTTCCCCCACCTATCTATACACAGCTAACCCTACTTTGACGTACAACCAATAGGATTGAAGGGGCGTATATATACAATTACATCGCAAGTCCATTACATCGCATGTCCATTACGTCGCATTTTCCCCACCTCTCTATACCCAGCTAACCCTACTCTGACGTACAACCAATAGGAATGAAGGGGCGTATATATACAATTGTTATTATTAGCACCGCGTCTTACTACCCGTTCGGGTTATACGCACTTACGCTAATGTGTAATGGTAGGGTGATTGTGAGATGAAATGGAGGACCTACAGTTTAACGTGGAATCCAAACCACGGTGGAGGCCTAGCATTCCCCACATTCACAAGATGTATTGTCAGAGGTGAAGGAAGGTTTTGGTGATCAGATAAATCTGTGCCGAGACCAAGGATTGAACCCCGGACTCCCAGTACAGAAGTCCGGCACCCAATATGTTGGCCGAGTTGGGAGGTTCTGCGCATGCGCTATCGAATGGAATGGATGTCTAACCTAATCAACTTTGCCAACAAGGGGAGTCAGACACATAATCCTTTCAACCAAACCTACCTTCATAGTGAGAGCGAAGCCTCTTTTATTATGTAACAAGTTGGATCCAACATTTTGGAAGACAAGACATGTGGAAAAGTAAGCTTTGTTTATTCTAGCCAACTTGTTAGACCAATATCCTGGTTCCTCTACCGTTTTTTAATCAGTCTATACATTTCTAGCCATGTATAATTACGTATTACTTGCCGTTTCTCCATTTATTGTTGTGACAGGAAGTGTACTCTTGCAGAAGAACCAAAACTTAAGGCACGGTAGGGCGTTCCAAGTTTTTTTTTGCTAGACATCGAGTTGAAGGTGTGTATATGGTAATAATGAGTTACCTACATTTGTAAAGTGGAGTTGATAGCTTTGTACACATGAAACATCACAAAGAACCAAATACTTTTGATATAAATCAATTAAAAATCTAGTAGCCGAAGCTATTATTATTTATTCTTTTTAGTGAGGAATTCTCCATCTCCATCAATTCTGAAAATTGAAGAATGACACCTGAACACGGGTCTCGGGTTCGATTCCCGTGTCCACGTGTATTTTTTTTATTTTCAGAATTTAAATCAATTAGTTTAACTATATTAGCCTTGTTCCATTACATGATCACAAAATTATGCTAGCCCCGATTTTAAAGGTTAAACTAATCTGAAAATAAAACATATGATTCACCAAGGTTAGACACTCATTCAACTCTATAGCGCATGCACAAAACCTCCCAACTCAGCCAACATGTTGGGTTGGTCGTTTATTATCTCTAAAAAATGATCCAACACAACCCAACCCAACATGTTGGCTCTGACAAGCTCGCCCAACACCAACATTCCCAACAAGTTGGGAGTGAGTTTATATTGTAACACAACTTGTTGGGATCGTTATGGTTAGCTGAGAAATGCGACGTGTTGGACCTGCAATGTATTTGTTCAAAAACGCGATGTAATGGACATGCGATGTAATTGTGTATATATACGCCCCTTCAATCCTATTGGTTGTACGTCAGAGTAGGGTTAGCTGGGTATAGATAGGTGGGGGAAATGCAACGTAATGGACATGCGATGTAATGGACTTGCGATGTAATTGTATATATACGCCCCTTCAATCCTATTGGTTGTACGTCAAAGTAGGGTTAGCTGTGTATAGATAGGTGGGGGAAATGCGACGTGATGGACCTGCGATGTATTTGTTCCTAAAACGCGATGTAATGGACATGCGATGTAATGGACTTGCGATGTAATGGTATACACCCGTCCTGATCCTGTACGTATTTTAACACGTCCACATCAACAGTAAAGCCAGTCTATTGTAAGAATGATGCCTTGAACCATATGATCACCGATGTGGTAGTTAAATATCCGCAGCAATATCCGGGTGGTCTAAGATGTTAGATTCGTATCGCACTTTGTCGTTGTTAATGGAAAGTTCGGGACTCGAGTCCCGTATGATGTATTAGAAAGAGAGCCCTCCTACGCTCCTCAACCACTCTTGATGCTCGTGTGGATTTAATCACTCTCCTCATCCCTACCTCTTGGATTAAATCTATAATACACCGTACCAACTCACTCATGGAAAAGGGCGTCAGTATCGTCTTGTTTTATTTCCCGGGTGATAAAGATGTCGAGGCTCGAATCTTGTTTAGATGTTTTGAGAAGGTCTGCCTTTAATGGTTTCCGACTCTCCCTCCTCGCAAATTCGGGTAAATTTACTCTAGATTGTACCTTTATGTGGACGGCTGATAAAGCGTCGTTCAAGTATTACGTAAGCACATTATAGGGGTTGGAGGGGTTCTATCTGTGCTGAAAAGGGGGAAAGGGGTCAGAACAATACTTAACGTAAGACAGAGAGAGATGGACAAGAATGGCGCAGTGACCCAACCACCCCAAATGTACACATAATAATTAAAAGTGTCAAGACGTGGATTCAAGGGTCTGGGTCATCAATTTAAAAGTAGTTTAGAGTTTTTTTTATAACTATTAATTTATGTACTAGCTAAAAATAGTTTTTTATAATTTTAATTAAACGTAAACAAAAACATTGTTTTTATATAATTTTATAGCTTTTTAATTTTTTCTCTTTAGTACAATACATTTAAATCAATTTTACAATAGTGTTTATTGAGAATATTTCACTCCATAAATTTATACTTTTACGTTAATAATTATCAGAAATTTATAGATTGCATACAAAATATTATGGTTAGTCCTGTGAAAAAAATACAAATATAAAAGTCTACAAATATGAAGTAAGCAACAGGGTGAATGAGATGGTGGTGATTGGACGTTGGACTATTTTTGCTTATAAAGTGGGGAGGGGGGGGGGGAGAGAGAGTCAAAAATGGCCTAAAAGATGGTTACGTAATATTTGAACGCCCCTTAAGAAATAGAGCACGAATATTTCAGAACGTTTCGAAACAGTTACTTGAATTGCCCCCATAGCATGTGTGTTGACCCGAGCAGGGCAGTATTTGCGGTACCGAGTGAATGTACAGAGTACTGGATGGAGATAGCGCCGGTTATTGGCTCGTTAGTGCTCGTCACGTGGTGTACTGTTGTAACAACATCACTCTTGACTATTACAGGGATGTCGGGGATAAACAAGCCCACAGGTGATGTTTCCATACCAAATTTCATAATGGAGTCGGTGTAGTTAATCAACTATTACCATAGATTATTATTATTATTATTATTATTATTATTATTATTATTATTATTATTATTATTATTATTAGCACCGCGTCTTACTACCCGTTCGGGTTATATGCACTTACGCTAATGTGTAATGGTAGAGTGATTGTGAGATGAAATGGAGGACCTACAGTTTAACGTGGAATCCGAACCACGGTGGAGGCCTGGCATTCCCCACATTCACAAGATTGTCAGAGGTGAAGGAAGGGTTTGGTAATCAGATAAATCTTTGCCGGGACTTGGGATTGAACCCCGGCCGCCAGCATAGAAGTCTGACACCTTACCCCTAGACCACCAGGTGAATTACCATAGAAACTATTCAGCAGTGTTTGCAATAAATAACCTTCTGCTACAAGCTTTAGCTGTCACTTACCTATATTCACACCTTAGATAAGCTAGGGATAACTTTATGAATGCTTCAAACAAACAAACAAACAAATAGTCCTATAGCAAATTGAACAGTGATTTCACCTACTTCGGTGGCTGCATGGTCTAAGACGCTACTCTCGCAGTAGGCTAGACTGCTGGTGACGGAGATCAAGGTTCGGGTGTACTGAGTTTTTCTTTCCAAAACAGTTTTCCACTCTCCCTTCACGCAAGTGTGGTTACACTTCCTCTAAATATAACCTTCCTAATCCTTAAAACCGTTAGCGTAATTAGTGCATAAGCATATAACCCAAGTATGTAGTAAGACGCAGTTCTAAAAAAAACCCATTGATTTCAAACAAAGGAAATGTCTATATTTTTAAAACCCGTTTCAGGGAAGTGGTTTTAATTAAATGCATTTGATAGCTATATGCTGGATTGTTTCAAAATATACCTTAGAAATCAAATTAAAATACACATTTAATTCTTTTTACTAACACACGCACAGACCCTTTCAGAAAGTTGTTTTATTTTTGTTGACATTAATTATTCGCAAAACTAAAAAACAATAACCGTGTGAATGCATGTTATATAAGTTATTTTGTAGTAACTACTTCATTGGTTATTTTCAATGAAGGTTGCCATAATTGTTTCAGTACAAGATTCTCTACTGAATATGCACAAACATTTCAATCTTGGTTATGCTGATATTTTAACCTCGACCTCCAGCGTTCGAAACTTTTTACTATTGCTACGTTTAGCACAAAGATGACAGACAGGTTGTCGTGAATAGAGGATGGAAAACCCCTAGTGATAAATCGCATGTTGTAATGATATGGAATTAGACATCTCAATAATTTATTATTCACATCTTTATTCAAAATTACGATATTTTAAATGAGAACGGGTAGTAAGATTTATTTGTGTTGAGTTGTTAAGTTGCAAAGTATGGCGACATCCTTCTACGTCTCTGTTTAAAAAGACAACGCAGCTTTGTGGACAGAAACGCACCTGGATGACCACACCTTTTTTCTTTTAGGAAGCTTCGAGAAGGAAATGTTGCTTGATATGCCCCTTCAGGGTACGCATCTCTCCACTTTCCTTCCTGACGAGGAGCCGTGTAGGTGGAGTCTATGACATCTTAATCTGTGTTCTAAATCTCACTTGCCGGGAATTATCATGCATAAAACGAAATAGTTGGGCTTTTATTAAAATCTACAAAGTGTGAAATCTCTAGCAAAAAAAGTATTTATCTACTTAAAATAAAAATAACTATAAAACACTAGAACTTTTAATTTATAAAATAAGTCATCTTACCTTTTTAGTCATCATACGACAGAACAGCAAACTTGGACCCAATTAAATAATTTTATCAAATGTCACCCTAATGGTGGCGTACACACATTAATATATCAGGCTAGCTCTTTTAAACGTTACAATGTAGAACACCATCCTTAGAGCAGGTATTGGTTATTTTTTGCCGCGGCTATTATGGGTAGTGAGCCCAACTGCTATACTATAAGATAACTATATATTATACTTGTGTTTGTTACTGCATTTCACTACCTGTTCGGGTTTCGAGCTTCGATTTCCCCTTCATCGGCAGTCTAATCTACTGTTAGACTATGCGGTCACCGGAGTGGGGGAAACTTATATTGTTGTATAACTATAACCATGTACTTATTTCTCACTTTGTCAATACCATTTTATTTTAGAAATGGCAAAAACTACCAGTGCACGGGGGAAAAAAATGCTAAAAATATTTGGAATGTAACACTAAAAATTAATTTTTCTATCTTTAGTAGATGCAAACTGATCATTAATGTAATCGAAATTTGTTATGTCAGTTTCCTCCCGTTATACTCGTATGCTGATTAAGGCTAGAGCAGAAATTCTCTCTTGCCCCGTTGAAGCTCTCGAGTAGACGATCAATTTTAGCTAGCTAAAAGATCGCTCACAGCTGTAAATTAAAATAGTAATAGTGAACATCATTCGAACAACAAATCTTTAAGGTTGGAAAAACATTTTCATCTCCATACTGAATAATAAATTTGAGGAGTTCCTCAGCTTTAGAAAACTTAACATTTGCGCGGCTTTTCAGAAGCATCTTGCAATCCAGGGTTTCTTCATAAAGCTGAACACTATCAATATTATATTCTGAAAATTGAAAAATGACACCTGGACACGGGAATCGAACCCGTGACCTTCGGCTTAGTACGCCAATGTTTGTTTGTTTGTTAGGTTTTATTATTACTTTTATAAACATACATATAAAGCATGAATAAAAACATGGGGAAACAAAAAGGGATAGACATTAACACCAGCCCCAAGGGGCTCTCGAAAATGGACACGACATGGGGATACGTACAAACACAACAAGAATGGTAATGGCGCCCTTTCGGGCTGAAATTTGCGCTCTATAGGTTAGGGGTGGGAAAATTTTTCAAAAAACCCACCCCAGTACGCCAATGCTCTTACCACTGAGCTATCCAGGATTCGTCCCGTGCTCATGGTCATTCTTCACTCATAGTTTAAGGCAGAGTCTAAGGTGGACGTGCGGAAGTCGTCAGCTTATGAACATGTGATTATCAAAGATCACAGCCATTAGCGACTCGGTAGTTGGCATTTTGCAGCTATTCGACAATTATATATATATATATATATATAATATATAATTGTACAGGATTGCATATATTAATGAAACAAATAGCCGAAACTATTGTTAATGCATTACTACTAAGCCGAAGGTCCCGGGTTCGATTCCCGTGTCCAGGTATCGTTTTTCAATTATCAGAATATGATATCTATGAGGGACTATCCACACTAAAATGCATTAACAATAGTTTCGGCTATTTGTTTCATTACTATCAATATTGTTGATATTAAACTGCTCAAGGTTGAGATAACTTTTCTGCGAGATGTTTATGTCATCATTTGAGTCAAGCAATAATTAATTTACATTTAAAATAGATCCAAATTTTGAATCCAAATCATGGAGACGGAAAAATCTCTCTTCCATATCATTAAGAATGTGTTCAATAGCTCCTTTCATTATTATTATTATTATTATTATTATTATTATTATTATTATTATTATCATTATTAGTATTAGTATTAGTATTATTAGTAGTATCATCATCATCATTTCTTCTTTTGCAGTGAGCCTTACATCCTTGGCTTTTTCACCGGGGATTTATTTCTTCGTTCTGGGGCGTCTTTCTACTTGAAAATTAAATTCATAAATCATCATAAAGTTTCATCCCCGCTTCAAATGATTTACTGGCCATTTATTCTTGATTGTTTAAGAAATTATCTTGAAGGACTTTCAAATCATAAGCATCATCATTCATGAAAGTTCATGTTATAATCTTGGAAAAGTTTTAAACACAATCAATTCTAACAAGAAATTTTTTGGCAACATCCAAGTAAAACCAAAAAGTCAAAATTCGATTCTGCCCCTGCATTGAATCACTTCTGGTATCAGCAATTTCATTTTAATCAAGACTTCCACTATAACATCAAAGTGTTCATGAACTGGATTCACAGCTTCTGTTCTAGAACTCATCGAGTTTCAAATTAAGATTTGACAACTATTGGTATAAGATCTTTAAGCTTTTACCAAAGGAGAGTAGAACGCGAAAAGAATGAATAAAGGGACTGAATAATAGACTACTAAAAAGTCACCATCGGTGCGTCATGCGAGGCAGCACGCACTCCATCCGAATTAAGAGAATGATTTTCAATGATAGTATCACATTTCACAAAAATAGCTTTACTATCTTTACTTTCTCTTGATACCGTGGAGAGAAAGTATTGTGATCGTCAAAAAGATCTAACTCTAGATTTTGATAAATGTTGACGTTACATGGCCACCTGAAACCTAAAAGGTTGTTTTCGCAGCGCCGTCTGTATGTCTGTACATTTAGCTAGGGCCGAAACTATTTGACTGATTGGGCTAAAACTTTGTATCTGGAATTTTCATAAGGTTCTCCTGAAGGGTTTTTGGAATTGGGTATCTAACCATAAACTTAAGGGTAGTTTATTAAAGGTAAAAAAGATTATTTTTTTCAAAATTAGCTCTAACGATTTTGAATAAATTTAATATATAAACATTGTTTTATTATTTCTATAACCAAGATGGTTATTCTAATTTTTTTCATTTAAATGACTTTGAGAGTAATTTATATAAGGGAAATTTTCCAATTTTGATTATTTCTTCGCAACTATTTGAGATATGAAATAACTTATCATTGTAAAGTTGCAGTACTATTAAAGATAAAAAAATCTTGTATTTGAAATATATTTTTAGAAAACCAATTGTTTCTAAGCTTTAAACAAATATATATATACATATATATATATATGTATATATATATACATTTTTTAATTCAGATCTAAAAATTAGCTGGATTCATATGTTAGGTGACCTGGCGGTCTAGGGGTAAGGTGCCGGACTTATTTGTTGGAGTTCTGGGGTTCAATCCTCGGTCCCAGCACAGATTTTTCTGGTTGCCAAACCCTTCTTCACCTCTGGCAAAACGTGTGTTAATCACAACTTATGAATGTGTGGGATGTCAGGCCTCCACCGTGGTTCGGATTCCTCGTTAAACTGTAGGTCCTTCATTTCATATCACAATCACCCTACCATTACACATTAGCATAAGTGCGTATAACCCGAACGGGTAGTAAGACGTGGTGCTAATAATAATAATAATAATAATAATAGATTCTTATGTTCTTTGGAGGACAAAAATGTTCCAATTTCCCAATTTTTCTGTAACAGTGTTGCTAGTTCCTAATACCATAGAGTTAGTAGGTAACAATAATATATATTATTTCATTTATGGTCTTTGGTGTAGTGTTTCTACAACAATGTATAAATCTAATGTACCGTTCACCACCTTTATCTCTAACCGCTAGAGGCCACAATAGCCCGGAAGAGGGTGGGCGGAATTTATAAGGAATTTAATGTAACAAAAATAAGAACATTTGCAAGTTTAAGAAAAAATTGCATTATTTATTCAAGGTAAAACAATAGAGGTAAGTAAATAATACATGGCCTTACAAGGCAAACTGGAGAGTGTTGAAAAACATATAAATATAGCAGAGACTGCGCTTAAACAGTACATTTGAGGATATATTTCGCAATCTCAAAGTAATAATTATTGAAGAAGACCATGTTGAAACAAGAGTTATATAATTAATTATTTATATGAATTAGTCCGGAAGAGATACATTAAAAGTATTAAAAAAATCGTTAATAAAATAAAAAAGAGCTTAAAGATTTTCTTTACTTGGTTACCAAAGCGGCTGAATCACTCTTGTGACTTCAGACTAAACAAAAAGATTAAATCATTAAACTTTTGAAACCTTACTATATTAATAAAGAGCTTGAAATATAAAGATATAAGGTATTTTCATTATTGGAATATCAAAGAGCTTAAATTTGGACTAAGCAAATAGGTTTAACCATTAACCCTTTGAAACCTTAATATAACATTAAAGAGCTTAAAGAACTTCTCTAAACGGTTAACAAAGCGCCTGAATCACTCTTGTGAATTTCGACTACATCATTACATTTTAAAATTAAATTTAATTCAAATATCAATTCTGATCAAATTAAACTACACAAAGGTTTGACTTTCCGACATAACTCAAACTTTAGTGGGTCTATTACTCCCACCAACTTAAAAGTAATCGAGAATATTTCGACTTGTTAATATTTAACATTATAATAGCAAACAAAGCAATATTACATTACAATACTGGTGATTTCTCACTAAATGAATCTAAATCATTAAATTATATAACTTATACCCCACTACAAAAATAAATTACATTTATAATTTCTTCACACCATCTACATATACAAGATTTTATCTATAAATTAAACACTATCAAATTTTAAAGTTTATTTTATTATTTATTGGTAATCACAGTTGCAATAAAATTTATATTTAAACTAAACATTCCAAGCAAGAAATAGAATCAAAAAGTGGCTACCTACTAATAAATCTAAATTTTACAAAGAAACTAGCGCCCAAGCTGTAAAAGGAAACAGTAGCTGGTATGGCGTTTCGGAATCCCACTTCCGCTAACGGGTCAAAACACTTTTTCCCGGTGACGTAATCATTGCGTGTTATGTCGCAACACTCCCCCCTGGGTTTTCCCTGGTGACTCATACCTGGTGCCAGTATATTTCCGTCTGACCTGAATTTACCCTCTGGTTATTTCCATGACAAAATGGGGTTAGCGACCTGTTGTCCTCCTTCAATGTCGCAAAGGTTTATTTTGGGTTTTCTATGTGGCAATGGGTTTTCCCTAATGACTGGCACAATTTTGGCTGTTGGACAAGACAGGAATAGATCGTGACCTTAAATGATGTCACGACCTTTCCCGGCAGTGGGTTTTCCCTGATGACTCACGCCAGTTTGGCGGCTCGACAAGACAAGCCTCCTCGATCTGTGTGACGTAATCATTGCGTGTGATTTCGCAACAATTCCCCCTGGGTTTTCCCGATGACTCATACCTGGCGCCAGTTTGGTGGGTTGACAAGACAAGTAGACACAGGAATAGATCGTGACCTTGAAACAGTGAGCTAGTATACGAGGACATTGGCCCTGGCAGCTCTTTCCTTTTCTCCCCTTTCTATGTGACAAAGGGTTTTTCCGGTGACTCATAAATGGCGCCAGTTTGGCAGGTCGACAAGACAAGTCGGGATAAAAATAGATCATGACCTTGAATAATGAACGATGTTGCAATGGGTTTTCCCTGATGACAGGCGCCAGTTTGAAGGGTCGACAAGACAGGAATAGATCGTGACCTTGAAACCGTGAATTAGTACAAGAGTTCATTGGCCCTGTTCATATTTGGTGAGAGTTTGATGGCTCAACAAGTCGAAACTCATATCTACATGTAAGGGGGACAGAAAGGTTTTGTTTGAATAAAACGCAATATTACAAAACATGCATTTATTAAACATTAAAGGTTCTACAGACATATATTAAACGTTTCACAGACATCATATATAATATTTATTATACACTTTTACAGGAATGCCGCATATATTCGTTCATACTTTTTTCTACAGTGTATCTTAGATGCGTTAGTAAAATTGTTTTTAGTTCACAATCCAGCAAGTAATAGTCCAAACCGACGACTTGACGTGTATAATAGGTACCACTGATAATACCCAAGTTTTTGATGTGCGTTTCCACCGCAGGCTGTTCGAGATCGATTACATCCGCTGATTCTGTTAGCATGTCGCATACATCCACGACGAGTGTGTCGATCAAATCGTTGCAATAGCGTGCGACGGGTGTCTACCACATATCCCGTCGGTCGATGGCAACGTCAATGAGGTCCCACACATCACAAAGACGCGCCCAGCTAGGCTTTAGATAGGGGACCCGTTTGAGTCCGGCGTCTTATTTCTCGCTAATGACGACCATACGGTCACCACACATGCGTCTCAGAGAGATTTCATAATTAGTCAGACTAATCTTCTGAGGAGGTTGCGTTTTGTCGAAAAATTTTGATATGACTGACTTGTAGTTGCCCAGTTCTTGCCACTCTGTATGATTAAACACCGAAAAGTTCCCTCCGCATTTTTCTAGCTGGACATAAGGCGTAAAATTGTTTTTGACACTCATGCCGATAATGACTCGCTTGGCGTCGATTTCGTTCAGTGGGAACAACGTGTTTAAAATACTGGTGATGGCGAGCGGCTTCGCCGGCTTTGCATTGCGGGCGCAAACGTCTTAACCTTCCATGATGTGTGTTCGCTTCAACGACTGTTGCGGTTATGGTTGGCACGCCACCGGGACACCCCTTTTATAGGCGCACGCTGATTTTACGCAACCTCTTGAGGGTTGGGAGGACCCTACAGTCTTTAAAAATGTGTTGTAATATCTCACCACCTTAGCGTCGTTGCTTGTATTATTGGTGGGCAAGAATAGGCTTAGGAAAGTTTTCATCGGAATGTTCTGGGCGCGATAGAGAAGTTACATGAGAAAGTAATGGCCGCAAACGTCTGAGGTGATTCTTAGAAATTGTAGCGTGCTATGAGACGTGTGGGAAGTGTTTTTACGTATAAATGCCAGATGTGACTTTATACGGGGCGGAAAACCATAACTGTCAAAATATTCTCCCACGCCGTTCTTGTCGATAAATATGGTGACTCAATGCGTCCCAGGCTTGGTGTGTGGATCAGTGTTGATGACTAGAGCAGTGGGTCGAGCCATTTTTGTGGGTAGTTGATCAGCAGTTAAAACACCCGACCGTACAGAACAGAACCACGGGTTTATTTTCAGCGCACGCCATATGGTGTGCGTGTCCATCTTCAATTATCCAATCTCGAAGTCCCCAAACGATGGAGGCTGAACAGAAATTCCACACAGAACTATGTTCCATGCACATGGTGCGGCCCAATTTAAGTGTTTTCAAAGACGAACAACTTCTGTCGTACAGATCTACGATGGGTGTAGACGTGTATTTGACTAGAAACTTTTTCTTTTCTGCCCTCTTGACGTAGACGGTTTCTGCACGCATTGTGGCACGGGAGATGAGAGATTCAAACAGGCTGTAATCCACATCACCACTATCCCAGGGAATACCGTGCAGTTTGTTGATGATATAGAGGGGTTGATTTTTAGCGGCAGCTGAAAGTTCCTCGAGAACGTTTGAGGGTTTTAACATTCACTGTTGAAGTAATGTACCGCATACAGATAAAACACTCAGTTCCTTGACGATAAACTGTTTGCTGTCATTTATGAAGCTCTGGAAATCCACAATGACGTACATGATTTAAATGACGAGTGTAAGGGGCGGGAAGCCGTTTACATTAACTCCCATAATTGGTCACGACGTTTCTTTTCTTGTCAATGGTGATGATGTTGGTAAATTCCCCGTACACGATACAGTTGACGGTTTCGGTGAGAGCCCGGGTGAAGCTCACTTCGATGCTCAGAGAGACATGCCTCGTCCAATTCCAATGCGAAGTCATGTGGGCGGACAGATTAGGAGTGAAATCGAAAGCCATGAGATGATATCCCTTAGCCAAGGCTTCCCATGTAATGTTCATGAAATGGATACCCGAAAAAAGAAAACAGAAAACAGTGTGTGGTAGCAAATGACATAGTTGCCGTTTGAAAAATCGGGCTGTAGCGGTTTCGACGGCACTTGTTCCCCATCCACGTACAGCGATAAATAGTTCATGCCGTAGGTTTCAAAGTTGAACGGGTTCTTGGTGGCGTCTCCGTAGAACGCGGCGTTTGATACAAATCCCACGATGCATCGTTTGGGTAACTGTCCGGTGAATACGTTGTCCAGTGATTTCCCTTGCACGCCCGTAGGAATAGTGCAATGTAAAAAGAATAGGAGGTGGCGCCAGTTGGAGAAATACATCTGATTGGCTGACTGTGTGACGTCACCCAGTACACTGGCCAGCGCTTAAAGCCGTGTTATTTTCAGTGAATCATTTCAAATGATTCATTTTTAATGAAATTATGAATTAAAGAAATTTGTTCACACCTATAATTTATCATGTTGAGAATAATCAACTACTGTTTAATTTATTAAAATGGCACCACGTGCTGTTTTATTTTATATAACTCACCCATCACTGCTTATATTAAAACAAACATTCAAACTCTGTAATAGTCCAAAAATGGATTGGTTTGTTCGTCTTTCCACTTAAATACCATTTTTGAGAAATCATACAACAGTACAATGTCTATAAATAAATAAATCCTTGCATTAATTAAATAAAAATTAATTAATTCTTGTAGGACCTATTTGGTCACACGGTTCATATTGTTTGAATTTTTCAATAATGATAGTTAACAATTAAGAAAAGTAGACCTCCTTTAAACTTTTAATAAAAGTGTGAAATAATGATTCATTCTAATGAAATTAGTGTTCTGACGTTCATTTTGTATTAATTTTCAGTGAATCACAGAAAATGACACGTGAGAATATGGCTTAACATTCACAAAGCTTTATGGAAGACAAATTCAGTCCTTTCTAAATAATTATTTTTAGAAATAATATCACGTTTGGGATCATTACACATAATAATGCATATTTAAAATCCACACCAATAAATGAATACTAAATAAATTACACTTAACCTAGTAAAATATGTTAAAAATTACTTAAACGTTTGAACTATTGTATTAACACTGGCAACATTCGATGTGTTTTGAAGTTCTTGACATTTTAGTTAACTTTAGCACCACAAATATATAACATAAACGAAAATTGAAATAAATTCTATCAACCTTTATTATTAAATCATAAGCAACTATTCAACAAATGTTTGTTGAAGTTTAATATTAAAGTGTTAAATTATAATAGTCATATTCGATCAAAATGTGTATTAATTGTGTCTTTCCTTTTACATTTGAGCTCCCATGTACGGAAAATGTCTGGATCTTTAGGAAAGGAGTAGAAAGATATATTATTACCCTTGCAGTTTCACAGAGTGTAACAGCAAAGATTGGCATTTCTTTTATGTCTGTTTAGAAACACATGTAATTAAAATTGAAGAACTTAGGCCTACGCAAATAAATTAGCAAATATACTAAAAGTTCTATTGTTCAACAATGACTTGTATCCTATATATTATATTATATAAAAGAAAACTATTATATTATAATAAACAGCTTGAGAAGAGCAATACACCTACATATTATATTTAGCATACATATTTAGTATTATAGCTACTAATATTAAATAAATGTATTAAATAAAATTTCTAAATCATTAATGATAACATCACTGCTGTATTTTATAGTAGCCTATTAAAACAGATACTCGAGTGGTAAACATAATAAATTAACTAACTATATACGATAAAATCACTACTAGGTAAACACTAATAAATAAATATTTATAAAGATAAATGAAAAAACCGCCCGAAACACATGGACTGCACAAATGATGTGTACTGGGTGACGTAGGCTCGTGGCTGACGTAAGCGATGACATCATCAAATTCTTTCAAATGGCGCTACCTATCTATTCTCTTTACATTGGAATAGTGAGTGTATTTACTTCCACGTGGGTGATTGGATATTTTGCGGGACTGAAGTTTAATGCTTTGGCATGTGCCAACAGTATAGAAGGTGCTACTTTGACACGTCGCACTAGAAGTCCGGCTTCAGCGATGTGAACCTTAAAGTGAGGGAGTTCAGGGACGGCCATAAGACTAAACCCGTCTCGGGAACGGACCAACTTGACTCTGAGTTCGGTGCCGTTCAAAATATATTTCTCTTGGTTAAACACGTCACCGTGTAGATACCCCAAAAGATCCACCGTCTTAATTTTAGCGGTGAGACTGCGACGGGCCTCAAATCTCTTGTTGCCGGCGTTAGACTCCTCAAAAGTTCCAGGGCTGTATGCAAGCCACAGACCACAAGTCAAATGTGTTATTTTGGTGTCACTGTTGTAATTGAGCAACGTCTCAATGTACTATCTATAAGCATACGTGTTGATGGGCGGTGAGACTAGTTTTTTGTTTTACAAAAAATCCACCTGTGTGAATAGCGAATGCAACCAGTTGTTGACGGGAGCGATTTTATCCACCTCTGTAAAAGCACTACCGTCAGGTTTCATGATGGCCGCCCTGAGATAGAGCATAGTCTGTGAAAGATCGATATAAAACTAGCCTTGTCCGGTAACGGTAAATTCGATGGGCGAATCATCGGTGAGGGAAGAGACAGGTCTGTACTGGAGCCATTGCCCACTTTCAAGACTGGTTTGCATGGGTATGATGGAAAATAGATCGAGTTCACTGCTGACACACTCACAGGTCTGGGGGTGTAGAAACGACATTTCAACTGAGAATATATACCAATTCTTTCTTGACCTTTTTACGTCGGGCAACGACAGAAGACTGACGCCGGTGCTTCTTACAACGCCCTTTATAGCCTGAGCCGGTCATCAGTGTGTCGATCTTCTACTCCGCCTTGCATTTCAGGCTAGTTCCAGCCTCGCCAACACGGTGCTGAAGATTGTCTTTGAAAGGACGACGCTGATTGGCAATGTCGGAGAGCACGTCGATACCCGTATGAAGCACCTGTTTTCCAATGGCCTTAGAAACGCTTCTCAGCAACTGTACAACGCTTTTGAAAAGGCCGCTGAAAAAACTTCCTATCCCATGCCCGCGTTGATAGGGAACACCATAGTAGATCGACGATATACCTGTTCCAGTTTGGTTGACGTAGTATCTTTGGTAGGATCAGTTCATGTTGAGCAGCGTTGAAAATGAAGTTTCACGCACTCTTTTTCCAAACTCGAATGGTACAGGTTCACCAGTGTCTGTTCTTATATTGATTTCCAAGCTTTCAATTTCCCTTCTAAATACGGGTTGTAGTGCAACGGATCTTATGTATGCCGTAGAGATAGTTTATGTTGTTGATACCAACGATACGTAAAAGCGGTGCCACAATGTCACACACGGGCTGGGTATCGACGATATCCACGTAGTGTAAAGTGGTCAGGGTATTAGGCCCTTAGCTCTCAACCATTTCATTTATAAAATTATATTAGTTTGCCATTGTTTGCATATTAATACGCTCAAGATACTGAGAGTACTAAACTGATAAATACATTTTTCATTTCCCATTCATCTAGGCCTAAATTAATTCTCTTTATTACTATCAAATGGTTAATTATAAGAAAGTGTGGGGTTTTATGGTAATTATAAGCTATGTACATCATAAACAAAGTTGTAAGCAATATATGTTTTAAATTTAAATTCTTTAACTTAATTTTCAGGCCTTTAAACTTTTAATCTAATAGTTTTTCATTATTTAAAATCTTTGTTGGAATTATAGAGTCATCCAAATTTATTACTTTTACTTTTCATTTTAAGCATCGTGCAATGTATTAATAGCTGAAACCGGAAGCTGGGAGAAGCACCTGTGGCTTGCACGTGTGGTCTTTCAGGGGAGGGGGAGGTTTTGGCGCGGACTCCTGGCCAATCAGCATATTCGATTTAGCGTCTGTGTTTGACCCTATGTGGAAGGGAAGCTTCTGACGCGACACTGGCCGGTTAGCACGCAAACAGAGAATACCTGTATTCACAAAGTACTTTTCGTAACGTGTAGATATAGTTTCGAGATGGGTGAAAGGAGAGGTAGACCAGGTGGCTAAATAACCACTACCCTAAATAATTATCCGTATCAATATTATAAATAATTTGTTTCTCTAAATTAAGTAACCGTGGTACCAACATGTATAATATTCAGTTAAAATAAAACTTCAAATTCTACGCTAAATAGTATCTCTTTAATCGGCTGTGTCCATCTACCCTCACCATTATCTATATAACCCCGAGATGCTCTACTGGAACCAACTGACTGCCGTGGACGACACCATATGATGAAGAGGAGCAGGTGATAATGGGCGACTAAGTACAAAATAGCGTCCAACGGTGAGGCTTGTGACCCAAAACAGCTGACAGCGGTGGGTGACTTGTTACACTGCACGTACACTTTCTTTCTGGCGCCTTTACCCTTGACACGTAGTATTTTATCAACTTTAAGAGTTTCGGGAAGATATACGCGTTGCAATTCGGGTTCGTAAAACGTTCCCTCTACCTCCTCGCCATCAAGATCGGTCAGCCTGTAGATGACTGGTTGTCGCAACACGACACTGCTGACTTTGAAAATCTCTTCGCTCCAATTGCTTTCGTAGCCCTTTTCAAACAGAATTTTGGATTTGCTAATATGCATCGTGTCACCGACTTTTATTTTTGGCTTACTATTCGAGATTGGACACAGTTTGCCATACAGATTATCTCTTACTTGAAGCACATTTGTTTCTGAAACGTCTGCAGGCACCATCTTGATACTGGAATGATTTGCGCCGTTGTAAGCGTCGACTAGATCTTGGAGTACGTCCATATACCGATATGTGTTATTTTTGGTAAAGTAGCGCCACATGCGCCCTTTCAGAGCTCTATTGAATCGTTGCACGATGCTTGCCTTCACGTCCGGATTATGAGTGGTGTAGTAATGCACACCTTCTTGCGTGAGAAATTTCCGGACTAGACGTGCCGTGAACTCTGTCCCCTTGTCCGTCTGTACACTTAGAGGTTTACGGCCACTTTGTTTGAAAATGTCCCGAAAGGCGTCTCTCACGACGCTCCCCATCTTAGATGGAAGCGCCCTCGCCCAGGCCATCTTGCTAAACACGTCGATGACGGTGAGAAAGTACACTGCACCGTCGTTGTATTTTCCGAGACTTCACATATCGTTGAGATCGGCTTGCCAGATATCGTCAATGTTTGACACCACGTACTTGTCGCGTGGAGACTTTTTATCACAGGTTTGTGTAGGGTATAAACGTCCTGCACACGAAACCATTCTCGTACTTTTTCGGGATCTTTCTTGGACGCCTTTATGAGCGACGCCGCCCCTACAAACCCTGCAGGATGAGAAGGGCTGTAAGTAGATGTCGGCTAAACGGGCCATTAAGCTCGGAATGGCAGCCACCTGTTTTCGTCCACCCTTTTCAGTTTCTTCTTCTTAGGGCGTTGCGACGGTGTGAGTGGTTAGGGGTATGGGTGTTGGATATCTAATGGGTGCCAAACGTTTCGGATTTACAATAAATTCTTTCGGAACGTTTATTTTTTGAAGTACCGTGAGAAACTCTCACTACCCAGACGGCTCGCTATGTCTTCTTGCTCAGACCAGATCGTTGACTAAATCCACCATATTGGATCCACAGAGAGGTGTATCGTGAATGCTCACTTCTCCGTTTTAGTCCCAAGAGATGCCACCTCGGGAAATAATATGTTATTGTAAAAGTTCAGCTTTTTTACGTGCTTGTACTGGTACAGTATTGAGTAGAGCAGGAATAGGAAGTACAAACACTTCAGGGGTGGTCGTGGTGGTGGTGGCATTTTCAGGTGGTGGTGGCATTTTCAGGTGGTGGAGGTTGTTGACTAAAGTACAGATAGCGCTGCAGCACTTGTTGGTATAAAGTCCATTTAGACTTGTCAAGTTTTGAAGTGAGGATTTTTTCCATTTCCTTGTCCAATTCGGAGACCACTAGATTTATGGCCGATGCCACTTGTTGGTGGTGTTAATTGTAATGGTGTAATGTTTCCAGGTACACCTATATCATCTTTTTCATGTGTTTCATTATCTACTTGTTGAATAAAGAACCGAGGACACCGCTGATTAAAGGGGCTAAAAGTAAGGGCAGGAACACTCCTCCTTTCTGAACGAGTAGTCATCTTTTCCTCTTCCAGCACTCTCTTCGTTTGACCAGCTTGCGCAATATATGCTTGTGAACACGTAATTTTGTCTTCTGCGCATTTTTTAACGGCACCCACCCTTTTAAAGTGTTGTAGGCACACTCGCAAATAGAGTCAGTCAGTTTATTGATTGCCGTTTTCAGCAAGGCGACACGTTGCTGCGGGTTCATGCGATACATCGCACGTAGCAGAGGGGCCTGCTTCAGCACTTTGGGACTCATGTTTATGAAATGATCTGTAATCGGGAAGTGTCGGTGTTGTATCTTTTGCGTGGCAGGTACACGCAACAGCCGACATTTGTGTGGGTTCTATATCTGATCCATTCTCGTGTACCTTGTTTGAAATCTAACAATATATACTCGTGAGGAAAACTTGTAGCATCAGCGTAAGCATCTTGTAAAACAAGGGGATTTTCAGGACAGGCTTGACGTGCAAAGTGTTGAATCTGAGCTTTATCCCTGGGATTTTTAAAAATCCCGATATAATGTGCGCTTAAGGCAATGTCTATTTAGCCCTTGCTTTGGTGAAATATATTTTGTGTAAGATACATGATGCTAATATTTTGATGGTGGCATCCTTTGGTTAAAAGATCAACAACCACTTCATTGGCTTCACGCATCATCTCGTCCAAGATAATCAGCTGTGGAGAGTCATTACAGGAGTCATCCATTTCCGGCAAATCCTTACAGAATATGAAGTGGGGACTTGACCCGTCTTGTTATAATCCCGGTTCTCATAAAGCACAATACCATTTGATTTTATCAAATTTAACGTCACACATTGTGTCAAAGTGACGGATAGATTCGGCTATAAAATACGACTTTCCACAGCCGAAGGGCCGCTTATGATCGCCTAACATGGATGTTTCAACTTGTCCATAATGTTTGATACTGAACTTATAAGCTGGCCAAACTGGCGCTAGGCATGAGTCATCGGGAACACCCGGGGGGAGGGGGTGTTGCGACATCACATGCAATGATTACTTCACACAGATCGAGGAGGCTTGTCTTGTCGAGTCGCCAAACTGGCGCGAGTCATCAGGGAAAACCCACTGCCGGGGAAGATTGTGACACCATTCAAGGTCACGATCTATTCCTGTCTTGTCTAACAGCCAAAATGGCACCCATTATCAGGAAAAACCGATTGCCACATATAAAACAAAAAATAAACCTTTGCGACATTGAAGGAGGACAACAGTTCTTTAATCTCATGTCGCCATGGAGATAACCAGAGGGGAAATTCAGGTCAGACAGAAATATACTGGCACCCGGTATGAGTCACCAGGGGAAACCCAGGGGGAGTGTTGCGACATAACACGCAATGATTACGTCACCGGGAAAAAAGTGTTTTGACCCGTTAGCGGAAGTGAGGTTCCGAAACGCCATACAAGCTACTGGACACACTAAGTGTTACATAAAACCATTTTTCTTTTCTAACAAATCTTCTAGTGAGAAATTACTGACGCTTACACTGAACGTTTTTATCACATAATTAACTAAGTGTTCAAACACCCAAACCCATTATAGGTCGATTAAATTTAAATATTTAATAAAATATAAAGAGTTTATATTTTGACATCCTGGGGTGATTGATTATATCCAAGTCCAGACAAGGAACTCCCGTGGTTGTGTCGGAATTAATAGTCAAGCATGTTAGTTGGGCACCAGCTTTATATAGGTCTAGTTGATCGAAATAAGGGGAGGGGGTAATCTTCATATTAAAAGTATAACGCCACATTGCGAACACGTGCTAGCAACATGATTCTCTTGTTAACAACTATCATCATCTTGATACGTCACCTAGACACGTAGTTGGCAGTTAAGATCGCGTGAGGTTCATCTGTCGACTGGCTAGGACAATCAGCGTAAATCTAGATCCCCTCATTGGATTAACTCAACGATGCCCCTTTCATAGCTTTGTCATTCTTCACTTCATCATAGAATTCGGTGCGAACTAGTCGGTCACGGAGCTCGTGCTAAGCCAGAAGATGCAATGAGTGATTAAAGCAAATATTTTGGTCATAGTAAGGTGTTGTAAATCTTTGATATTGCAGGGTGTCTATATGTATTGCTTATTTGGGGCTGGTAGTAATAATGTAACATTAGCTAGCAGTGCTAATGTTACACTATTATTTCCTTTTACAAAATAATCTTATCACGAGTTTTTAGAAAACGTATATTTTTAGATAAAGTCTATGTGATGCAACGTACCATTTATTTTCAATAATCCTCTCTATAACTTCACTTTTAAAACCAGCCATAAAACTAAAACATTGTCTTAGCACTGAGACCGACAGTTTTCAAATGTAATTTTGTCTCATTCCAGTTGGTCCAAAATCACTTCTAAAATACTTTCAGCATAATATTTATCTAATGGGATAAATCCAATAAAATATTCTTTTATATTAATTGTTTTCTTCTGAAAATCAATATCAACATAAATAACTGTTTGTGTCATTTGTTCTCGATGTGCCTGATCGGAGCAGGATCAAACACGAGGCAAAACATTTGTCCTTATACAATCTGTGGATATTTTCCAAAAGCTGATTATGTCAAAAATATTGGGTTTCAGGATAAGTGTAGTGGCATATTCATAGATGAGCTTTCTACGGTCTCCCAAAAGCTGATATGTCAATTCAGACCAGAAATATTTTTTTTCACTTTTCTTAACATTATATTTTGTAAAAGCCATACCATAATCTACCAAAAGTTGATATATTTCAGTGCCTATTTTGATGAGTAAATTAATATGATTTGCTTGGCTAGCTTTCTTTTCGATGGTGTTTTTTTTTACATTTGCAAGTATTTTGTACTGAAAAGGCACGTGAAACATTTAAACCTTAACTGTTATTGAAAAATGAGCTCTACAGTAACACATATTTTAAATAGAAATAACACAGTAAACATTCCGTCCAATAAGGTCAATCCTCACTGAGCTGGTAAGAAAAGAGAGAAAAAAAATAACAAGGACCGACTGGACTGAGTAAAGTTACTCGAGTAGTTCCTGAAGAATTCAGTACAACTGATTACACGAAACAATAAAGTTACTCTATTTTTACTCGATTGGGCCCATTACTAATTTGGACACAAAGGTTATTGCTAGGCCTACCTCTTGTTTTTTGCTCATTTCTCGGAGTTTTTGCTTCCACAGTTTTATTTGTTTCAAAATGTAAAAAAAAGAGTTAAACCTTTTGGTGAGCAGCAGAACAATGAATATAATGAAGAATTTAGAGAAACTTATGACGGATACAACATCAAAAACAACATTGTACCCTTTAGGCCTACAGGGTACATATAATATTTAGAAAAACAGAGTCACTTTAACAAATAGATTTATTATAGTAAACACTTAAACAAATCGTCAAAAATACAAGTTTCACATGATTACAGGGATATCAACGTGAATATACTTTCTTCCCACACAAATGGACTAGAGAGATTGTTTGTGGCACCAGGGCAGTACAGTCGCCAGGCCACATGTTGACGCATGGTGTACCAATTCAACACTGGTCCCAGTGAAAAGTGTTTCTAAAATAGGGAGTTAATGAACAATTAGCGAAAAGCAAATTAAGAATATAACATTTACACAGTCTCACTCAGTAGGGTTGAATATTAACAGGTATCCATAAAACTTGACGGATCCTCAGCTGATAAATCCAGCTAATTGAAGGCTATGAAACAGGTGTCACTAAAGTACTACTGCTGGTCATTTTCCCCTATGGTACTGCCAGAGCATTATATAGTACGTTGATATCTATTAATACCAATACTAAATCAAAAGCCTAGTCACAGGCAAATATAAAAATAGAATAATTTGCGCAGACCCCAATATGATGCTAGGGTAATTTCCTTGGGTTGCGCCATTAAGCTAATACTCTGCTAGAAAATCTGTATCACTTTTAACTGAGCAGGAAAAGGCAAAAGAAAAAGACATCCTGGTGGTAGCCCTCAATAAAAAAAACTAATGTACATGACGTTTAGGACGTCATGATTAATCCGGTACAAGGTTGTATTGAACTTGTGACTTAGTCTAAGTCACCCGACTAAATAACAACATTCTAAGCCAGAGGCTTTTATGTAAGAACCGTGCCAAATGACACATAAATTAACTTATCAAAACTTCTATGCTGAAGTTTGAGATACCAATTAGTTAAACCAAGAAAACATTCTAATTGAAATATTTCCAAAACAAGACATGGCTTCTCTCTAAATAATAAAATATAATTTTTCTTTAAAAAAGGGTTGCATAATTAAACTACTTTACAAGAGTCCAAGTCGTAGAGACTTGGCGACGACAATTGGATACTAATACCGCAGAATCCGTCGTCCATATTTACGGCAAGTAGGGTCGGGTGACCCATTATCCTATCGTCACGGCTGAAGGTGGGGAATCTGACGTCGCAGCCTCCATGATCCTTCGTGTAGGTGCCGGGCGAATTTTCCTGGTTGTCTCAACTCGCTGTGGAACTTTTCTCTGATTTGAAATCTCTGGCTGGCCTGTATATATACTCAACCTGGCTAGGACAAGAAGAAGAAGAAATGGGGAATAAATTATGTAAAAACAGGCAGAAACAAAGGAGGATGAAAGTGGGGAGAAAAGGGAAACAAATGAATCAAATCAATAGTTCTTCAAATAACCACCAGTGTCACTATGTGCGCAACAGGTCTTTGAGTCGATCCCCCAACTTTAGTTCTTTTTCACCAGCTGAGCTAGCCACGGCACACGCGAGTCGGCCATGACAGACAATTTCGTGGGTTTTTTTTAAGAGTGATATCTGCAGACATCTGGCCGGGGTGAGCTTGTACATTAGTATATTATATCAAAATATATCTGTATTAATTTACTTATTTAATATCCACTGTTGTTTTTATGAGAAGTAAGGATATAGATGTATTTTATTTTTTTTGTGCGTTGACCACGTGGCGGGCGTACGTAAGTCTATGAGGTATCATCCACCGGGAAAAGCGAAGTGTTAAAGTATTTTATTCATAAACACAGTAATATTAGTCCTCTTCTTTGATATTTTAATACTGTAACTATCAAAAGACAATATTTTTGACCAACCACGTGTTAGAAGGTAAGACGATAAGTAACTTTAGTAGATCCGAAGATATAACTTTAGAGACAGTTTATATTAAATATGCTGATATAATTTCCATCTGGCACCAAATCACCAAAATATTAAATATTTTCTTGTAGCTGTTCATCCATTTGGTTGACACGCTACATCATCATCAACAATAGATAAGAAACTATTTGAAAGTATCAGTAGTCTTTTAGGTGGGTACTCACTCTTATTTAGAAAATGTACTAAAAATTTGCTTAAATTTCCTTTCTAGTTTTTTCATGTGTTTATAGAGAGCAAAAGTGAGGTAGATGAGGATAAGGCTGAATGTAACTTAGCAGTTGCCAAGATGATAGAGAAACACCTAAGAATTATTAGCCTGCAGAAATGAGGCATGAAAGAGAATTTGATTCAAAAGATAGCCTTGCACCGTTGCTATGGTCAATATTCTGAATTTTACACAATGTCGATTGATTTAAAAACGAAGATTTTATAACAACAAATTGTCATACTTCAATTTTTACTTTCTCGTTATCTTACAGGTAAAGAAAGTATTGTGATCGTCAACAAAATTGGACTCAAGATTTTGATTAATCATGACGTTTCATGATCCACCGAATCAAAAAAAGTTGTTTTTGACTTTCCATCTGTTTGTATCTCCAACTAGAGCCTAAACTATTTTACCGATTGGGCTAAAACTTGGTATCTAGTGGTTTAAGAGGGTTGCCCCGAGTAATTTTTGTAATTGGATATCTAACCCTAAAATTAAGGGTAGTTTACTGAAGGGCAAAAAGAGAAAAAGTCGATTTTCTAAAAATCGGCTCTAACGATTTTGATTAAATTTCATTTCTAAACATTTATAAATATTACAAACAAAATAGATTTTCTCAATATTTCGGCAAAATGACTAAGGGCTCCGGTCTGATGCGTAAATTATATATTTTTTTTTATAATATCTCTTAACTATTTCAGATATGAAACTACTTATCGTTACAAATGTGTAGGTCTCTTTATAATACAAATATTTTATAAGAAGAATATTTTTTATAAAACCAATAACTTTCAAGCTATATGTATATATATATATATATATATAAACTTTTCGAACACAAAAGATAAAAGTATTGCGACCGCAAAAGAAAATCTAACCTGAAATGTTGATGGATGTCAACGTCTCCAGACCCCCCAAACCCTAAAAAGTGGTATTTGCAATGACGTCTGTCTGTGTATCTGTTTAAACTTAAAATTAACTGTAGTTTAAGAAAGGGTGAAAAGAGAACAAATCGATTTTCTCAAAATCGACTCTAACGATTTTGATTAAAATTCGTATCTAGGTGTTGATTAAGATTATTAATATACTGGCTATTTTAATTTTAGCATGAAAATTAGTTTTAAGGTACTTTACAGAAGCAGAAACTTCCGTATCTCTGCAACTATTTGAGATACTAAATAACATATCATTGCAAAATTGTAGTACTATTAAAATAAAATAAACTTTAATATGACATATATATTTATAAATCCAACCGTTTCTGAGATATTGGAAAATATATTAATACAATTTTGTGAGCTTTATATGTAAAGGGATACTTCTCAAGTTTTAACGCAATAATTCTCAAATGCCATAAAGTAATTAAATATAAGTAAGTCTCTAAAAGTTTATGTTGTTTTTCCTTAAACCTCTTAGGAGAAATGTTTGTACATACATGACCTATATCCATTTTAGATTCAATAGTAAATATTTACATTTTTTATTGGTCAAAATTTATAAATGAGGAATTTAATAGCAATGCGAAGGCATGTATTATTATTATTATTATTATTATTATTATTATTATTATTAGCATCTTCACCGCGTCTTACTACCCGTTCGGGTTATACGCACTAACGTTATGTGAGATGAAATGGAGGACCTACAGTTTAACGTGGAATCCGAACCACGGTAGAGGCCTGGCATTCCCCACATTCACAAGTTGCGATTAATACACGTATTGTCAGAGGTGAAGTAAGGGTTTGGTAATCAGATAAATCTGTGCCGAGACCGGGGAGAACCCCTAGACCACCAGGACACCATATGGCATGAAGGTTCGCAACACCTAATAAAATGTCGAAAATTTTAACCAGAAGTTGAAATTTTAATACGAAGTGTTGACCTTTGTGAACCCAACATTGATCTTTTTTTTATCGATCCAAACGTACAAATGAGGACATTAATTCTTTAAAAACAAAATTATAAAATTTAAAACCGGGACTAAAAAAAGTTTTACATAAGTATAGTGCAATTTATGCTTGGGTTTGATAGTGTATATTAGGCCTCCACCGTGGTTCGGATTCCACGTTAAACTGTAGGTCCTCCATTTCATCTCACAATCACCCTACCATTACACATTAGTCCCTACCATTACACATTAGCGTAAGTGCGTATAACCCGAACGGGTAGTAAGACGCGGTGCTAATAATAATAATAATAATAGTGTATATTATTTCGTTTCACATATATTACGAGTTCTGAGTAAATGTCTTCATTTTCAAACAATAGAGTGAGAAAGTACGTGCGAATCCCGTACCAGTTATTTGTTTTATATTTTTTATGAATCAAATAGGATTTTTTGGTAATTTAAAATCATGAGCGATAATATTGTTAGTGATTTTTTTTAACACAAATTAGGACAGGTTTTGTTATATTATTACTGGAATTTAAAGATTTAATTAATTTTTTCTTTAGGTGGCCTTGCTGATTCAATCCAAACTATTGATTTTAAACCCAGTGGAAAGGTCCCAACAGAAAACATATCAGTCCTATTTTAATGGATAATACTATTCATCTTGATGATTGTTTCATAATGGGTACCGTAAATATAACTCTATTATTATGATTTTAAAATTATTTATAAAATATTTTTAAACCCACTAAAAATAATATTATAAAACAGTATAACCTGATTTTAATTTTTTTGAAAATATCCTTTTGTCCACACATGATGAGAACCAATGCTTGGAAAATAGGCTAGGACTTTCTATAACAGTAGACACCTCTATAAATGAAACATACAGATTTTAAAATGAAACAACTAACAATACAGATGCTATTTTGCTTGGTGAGGAGAGAAGTGCAGATATATCACTGACAAGTAAGGAAGAAGATTACCATTAATTTGAGGAGGTACAGGACAATAAACGGATTGATCCAACATGCAATCCACCCAAAAAAAAAGAAATGGATAAAGATGATAAGTTATTGAAGGACATTTTCCACGAGAATTTAAGAGAAATTAAAGTACCTGAGACTAATAATCCTAAAGTGTAGCATGTCCTCTATATAAAATGACATCTACAATCAAGTATTCTATAAAGACTTCAAAGCAAGAGAATTAGAACTAATCTATTCCATTAAAATGTAGCAGATATTGACTCACACTGGATGGATGTTACCGGATACAAACACCATGCCCTGGCGAGCCGTTCTGAGAGCGCCGGAATGGCAGTGTCTTGTTCGTTGAACACACGTGGTTGGAAAAGAACGACGTCACCTTACTTTGTATGTCCATCAGACATAACTGGTTTTACTAGAATGTTTTCTTTAGTCAGAATGACTAATATTTTTTCTACGTCCATCAGACATGTTGTCTTTAGTCAGAGTGACTAATTTTACTTTGTATGTCCTTCAGATATAACTGGTTTTACTAGAATGTTTTCTTTAGCCAGAATGGCCACTATTATTTGTACGTCCATCAGACATGTTGTCCTAAGTCAGACTGACTAACTCTACATTGTATGTCCTTCAAACATAGTGTGTTGTATTTGAATGTTTTCCTTAGTCAGAATAACTAACTATGTTTTTTATGTCCATCAAATATGGTTTCTTTGTCAGATAGTCTGGCTACCATTTTCCCTATGTCCATCAGACATAGTTTAAGTACGAGGGCTGTATTCTCTATATATGTATTGGTCCAGGTGTTCAAGTTAATTCTAACTCATAAATTCATTTTTCTTTTCTGAGTCCTTAAGACATGGTAATATTTCATGACGCCCTAAACGGTATGTTCACTTTTCTAATTTCCGTATGGCTACAAGCAGGTAATCTAACACGTTTGTCCAGTACCTAGTTAAGTCACTGACTGTATGCAGTCTTGTTGACACCATTTGTGTAAATATTTGCAGTGCGCAACATGAGGGAACACGGCTAGTTTGAAGTAGGGGTCCACGTGGATAGTACTTTATTCCAGCCCCTTTTGGCCCCTTGTTGATCTAAGTATTTAACGATAGTGTCTACTAGTATTCATGTATACTCCCGGGTGTGGGTAATCGTATAAATGCACTATAGAGTACTCTGTCAGTACTTATTAGGAAAGAACCGGCCTTAGTATAATTCAGTGTAGATGCCTGATTGCTAGCCTTCTATTATTTGAAAAATAGAAGATCCTCCTCTAGGATATTACAATTCGAGGATGTATATGACTGTCTTTGAGGTTTAAAACAAGCGAGCTAGCTTGAATAGTATTCGTTTTAGTAACTCCAAAAATATAGGATCTTGAGTTATGCAATTGTTTTTACTATTTCTCATGTTTAGACCTTACTTATTTTAGTCCGGCGTTAGCCCGGCTATATTGTCCTTATTGTATTCTATGAACTCAATTCCCCCTTTTTATAGTAGTCATGTGGTGTTAGACACTTCATTGCTTGAGCTAGAACTAGTATCCGTGTTTCTGGGGTTATCAAAGCAAACTACCACATGTTCCATCTAACCTTGATGGTTTCCTTTTACTTTATATCAATACCCGTTTGTCCGATCGAATATTTTTGACATTTATAACAACACGGTTATCGTCAAGCATCCCGTGTATGATCTTGTTTACCATTTGTAATCCTATTTCATATTATGTTTTTTTAAATAAATTTATTTATATTACTCATACAATTTTGCTATATTTACCTTCCATATCCTTCACCATGTATAAATCAACTATGTACTAGTAATTGTTTCCTTCTCTACATATTAAGGAGAGGCAATAAATTCAAAAGATCCAAATGAAAATCAAGAAATTCCTCCTGATGATAGTGATGAAGTTGCTAATGAAGCTGAAACTATAAAATACAACAGAGTCGTGGAAAAAGAGCGTCAAGACAAAGGTCTTGAATATAAGAAAAGAAAAGGCAATATTTATCCCCCCAAAACGTTTGAGATGTTAAAGATCTGTTGCAAAAAAACAATGCTATTAAAAAAATTCAAGTGAAGCACAAGAAGGTATATTCAAAAGGGTTTATGAAGCAGCAAATCAGAATATTCAGGATCAAATAATTGCAGATCGAATAGTTCTTGAAGAGACAAAGAAAACCAGGCAGGGAAGAAATGTCACAGGTATTGTTAAAAACCGTCTCATCACTGTTAAGTATAAAGTGGAAGGATTCAATGTTATTTGTGTGTAAAACAATGTTTCAAAATATGTTTGGAATAATTAGGAGAAAGGTTGACTTGATTGTGCAGAAAAAGAAGGCTTGTACTTAAGGTATTACCTTAAATGGCTAGAGAGGAAAACATCAACCTCACAACAGGAGATCGGAAGAAATTTAAAAAGTAAAGGAGAACATTGAAGCCATTTTGAAATACAGGAGCCATTATTCAAGACACCATACTGAAAAATTGTACTTTTACTGTCAACTGAGTATTGCTAAACTTTACGATATGTATCGTGAAAAGAGAAAACAAGAGGGATCGGTTCCTCCTTTCTACTCAACATATGCCAGAATGTTTGTTTCTATTGGTTATAAGTTTAAGCAGCCAAGCTTAGACACATGCAAAACTTGTGATAGTTTTAAGCTAAAGATCGCATGTGCTAGTGACCCTGAAGAAAAATTAAGTATAGAAAAGGAAAGAAATGACCAGCTACAGAAAGCAGATTTTGGTTACACCACAAAAACTAAGTCAAATTGCAATCCAGAGAAGCTAACTCCACTCAAAAATTATCTGCTTTTATTTGCAGCAGTATTTGGCCACTCCTGATCTTGGTTCCAATATTGTCTACTATAAACGACAACTTTGGACTCACAATTTTACTATAAGAGATTGTACCAGGGAAACATGTCATTGCTACATGTGACATGAAGCTACTGAAAAGAGAGGTTCGGATGGCATAGCATCATGCGTCTTAAATTTTCATGGAAATTTTCCGCCTTCAGTTGACAATATTATTGCATTTTCTGATTCGTGTACGGGGCAAAACAAAAACATAAATATTTCTGCAGAATTTTCTTATTTCACTAGCTTATAAGACACTGTGTCTTTAGTGCAACAGACATTCTTGGAACCGAGGTATACTAGAATGGAATGTGACTCGGGCCATGCTCACTTAAAGAAAGCTAAATCTGCTGATAAGCTCTAGGTCAGAGTAGGTACCTCAACAGTGGTACCAATTGGTGATAACTATTTGAGGAAATAAACAGTTCACTGTAAAAGAAATGACACAAGAAGATTTCCTTCAGTAATATGGGTTATTTGGAACCATGCTTGTAAAACGAAACCGAAAAACATACGGAGAAGCTGTGAATTGTCACAACATCAGGTGGATGAGATATGGAAAAGATTTTGGTGTTGTAACGTACCAGAACAACCTCAATCCTGAAGAAGCTTTCAAGAGCCTAGATCTGCGCAAAATAAGAAGAGGGAAGTCTGGAATTGCAACCCTCCATAAAAACTACTTTCGTCCATTACCGATACACCCAGAAAAAAATAAAGACTTACTCAGTCTTCTTTACCTCATAGATTCTATTTATTATGGATTTTTATTATAATCTCCAAACAAGTGATACAGCTGAAACAGCCGGTGACTGAGCGGAGCCTTCTAATGATGAGGAGGATTGATTGATTATGTTTTAATACACATTAATAAAGTATTTTAAATATTAATTATCCATTTTTTTTCTATTTCACTTTCTATTGTGCATTAATTCTTAGGTTAACTTATACCTTTTAGTGAGATGTGAAAGTTTTCTATTTTCAGTATCTTTTATAGTGATGAGAAATTTGGAAGTGGTGTTAATAATAAGCGAACTCAAGGAAGATAAAAAGGCATGTTTTTAAAAGGATGCAAACTTACAGAGATGAAGTCTCTAATTCCAAGATTTTTTTTTGTAATTGCAAGACTGTATGGGGAAAGGATGTAGAATTTTATTGTTATTTTTCTGGTGTAAATGGTACAAGAGCCATAAATCATTTATTAAATTATTAGGCTTTATATTGTATGGATAATAATGAGTATACACCTATGAATCATGGTAGGCCTATATAAGCCTACATAACAATAAGAAATTTCCTCAGCCAAAATCAAACAAGTCATCGATCAAAATTGACATGTCCATTAACGATCAAGTAATTTTTCTGCCAAAACACGATATGTCCATTTTTACTTAATTTTTCAAAACAATTGGTATTGTAAAGGTAACTACACTTAAAAATTAAAAATAACAACCCAAACTATTATTTTGCAACAGTAAACAAGATATGTTTTGATTGTATGAATTTGCAAGTAGGATCAAACTTTGATTTTAGTCTCCTGAAAAATCATATAAACTGATATATCAGCTTTGGGCAAATAGCCACATTCGCACAAAAGGAGATAAATATGAGATTGTACCAGGGTAGGATTTTTACATTACTGAGATGTTCTTTTATGACTGGATCAAATATGCCAACAACCTTAGTAATCTAAGAAAATTTCCAATACGGCTTTTTTCTTCGTGTCTAAGAGATTCCTGTAGCCACTCACACAATTTGAGGCTCTGAGTTGCTATACATTTTATGCAATGGAGAGTTCTGTGGAGAACATCTCTCCGTATTTGTTTTTATGTTACTATTTGAGCTTGGAAATTCTTTGTGAATAATTCCTTTGTTCTCTAACAGATTTTTTCCATTTCCTTCTATTGGGTGAAACAATATATATGATTTTTTGCATTTTCATAGGTGATAAATCCTTCTGGTGCGTTCTAGTAATTGAACCCAGTTTCCTTCTCAAACGAAGACTGTCAGTTTGAGAAAATAAACATATTAAAAACAAAATGCTTTCTTTTTCTCTAAAGAATAAACAAACCAGGAGCGCCTAGCTCCTTATCCATTTTCCAACTTTCTTTTAACCCATATTTAATTCATTGATCGATTTTGTTTGGTAATAAAAGGACCTTCACTATTTTTAAAATACTTTGAACCCAATCTGATAATTTCTTCCTTCAGTGCAACTGGATAAATGACCTCCTTTGATGTCTTAACAAACCAGAAGAAACTCACATCATGATACTGGATCGAATCTGGTATGGTCTGAGATTTTTTCCCCTGTTATCATTATTTTTTGACCTCTTGAAACAAACTTCTTTCTGGTTTTTCAAACACATTTAATTCCCCTCTTAATATACTTGTAGGTTGGTAAACACCCATACACCCTGATGCAGTTACTGCTGATGGTGTTCCAACTTCTTGGAGCACTATGGAAGATATATTGAACCCTATTCCTAACCCAAAACCTAACAAGTAGGGTACAATTTTTTTTTTAACTAGTAAAAACGGCAATAGGAGTGAGTTGTGTGAGTTATAAAAAAATATTGAGAATCTGAGTACAATAAATGTACTCTGAACATGCAACCCAATCCGGTTGTGGACTATACCCGACGGTCAGCCTCAACAATGGTTAAATGTACACCTGAACTACCCACCAAAAACAAAAACCTCTTAAAAGTTGGGAAGTTATAAAACCTAAGGATATATAAGTATTAGGAAAGTAGCATAAATCGAGAAGTCAACAGAATTGATCATTTATTAAAATAATGAATTAAATATGTGCAACATGTCAAATAAGGAAGAAGTTCCGGTAAGGCATAAGCTGTCGAGGTTTTTTTAAATGTTAGATTTAGGCAAAATAGAAAACTTAGAGCCCATCTGGCTGTAAAATTAGGTTATTACTCTTTAATTATTTTATTATTTTGCTTTTCTCTTTTTGTAATATGTTGTATTGGGCTAATGTGTATTTATGTTGAGAAGAAAGACTATTACTGTATTTATTATAAACAAGCTTTAATACTATTGAGGATGGTCACTGAGGCCTGTTGTTATTAGTTTTTCTACTGCTATACATATGTATTGATATTAGTATTCAAATCAGGGTGATTGTGCAAACCCATCGTTATTACTTTTCTAATAATTACTATATATTTATAGTTAGTTTTGGATGTCTTAGTGAGACCCATTGTTGTCATATTTCCAATATACTTTATATTATATATATTTATATTCTTCCTTTAAATTAAGGGGATTGTTAAAAATAAACAATTGGTATTCTTCTTCTAATATACACCTATGTTCATAAATTTATCTCATTGTTTAATATTAACCTTTTTTGATTATAATATCATTTATCTACTGTTTGTCAAAATAAATTATTTAAAAACTTATGTTAATGCCTAGTTTCTCTTATAGTATTCCGATATAGTATCTAATTGAATGAAATATGTCCCGTCCTCTACCCTGATTTTGGCTAAATTTTGAGTCATCTAAATGATATTTGTAAAGTGGGTTCATGGAAGCAGAATTACCTATATGCCGGAGTACGGCCTATTTGTCATATGACGGTCCTATTGGCTCCTCTGCATATATTGTTTATTTGTTTTTGATATTTTATATTTACCCGCCTTTATTCTCAGGAGAATAAGGGTGGTATTACAATAATATTTAACCCGGAAAACCAAATTTGACGATTACTCAAAAGGTTTGAGATAAATAAACAATAAATATGCCAAAACATTTAATATCCCTATATTTAAATTATCTAAAGTATCTGCTTAATCATGTGGGACCAGAGTCCAATAAAGTCAATAAAAGAAAAGAAATTATTAATATTATGCCGAAAGAAAATTTAGAAGACAGAAAGTAAATAAATAGGCCGAAAGAGAGTTTTGCTTACATTTTATAAATAATAACCGAAGCCTCAGCCTCGTCCAACTATTACCGAAGCATGTCCAAGAGTTCTTTATCATTTTCAAAACCAGTCTTATATATCATTCAGCACAACTAACGGAACACATAACGAAGGGACCACACGGGGAGGGGTGGTAATCCAAAGAGAATAAACAAGGGGAGGAATCCACATGCGATGGAATCTGCCATACGTTTCTAGACCACTTGGGAACAGCCTGGACACTGGGGTGAAGAGTCTCTTCTTTTATTCTGAAGTTCTTTGGCCCGGGTTTTTGCGCATGGACATTGGGGCGGTGCCGGCTCAGTCTATCGTGGCATGTTGTTGAGGCCGGGCGCTTTATTTGTGGCTGGGAGTGTAGTGTCCGTAGCTGGCTCAACTGGGGTCGACATCCGTGCAATGGGGTAAGTCTCTGCTTTACGACTTAGATGTTTGTACTTGTGGCAAATGCTACAATATGACACCTTTCGAGAGACGTTTCACGTTCGAAACATTAAAATTAGCAACAAAACAACTGGTTGAAGTGGCAGGGGTTGAGAAATAAATCGCAATTCTCAGAATTTGGCAGCACAGTGAAGGAAGAAAGGGGTAGAGAGGGATGGAAATTAGTATCCCATAGCTACAATCATCAACACATCATTTCTGCCCAAGCACAAAGTCCAGCAATTGAGACGAGAATAGGGCAACAAAACCGTTAAATCCATGATGGTTCAACCGGTCAAAAAGAGATAGTCAATAAAAGCAAAATACAAATTTGTATTTTATAACCATTAAAATGGCTCCCTTTAAATTTTGCGCCCAGGACACGCTCCCCAACTGCCTCACCCTAGTTACGCCACTGCCTCAATATACCCAACTGTGATTCGTAGCCCTATTTCTCCGTCGTAGGCAGTCGAGTCTATAGCAAAAATGACGCCTTAGATCAGTCGACCACCGAAATGGGTATGAGAAATATCATCAGCCATGTTTACTTGTCGTGTTTCGGCAGGTGATGGGATGATACCTATTTATGTTTTCCATTATTGAATTATATATTTTTACCACATAAATTTCTTATTATACTATCCGGTAAAATAAAAAAAATTCTGCTTTGAACATTGACTATAATGATCTAGGTTCTAATCAGTAGTGAAAAAATTAAAATCAGCCATAAAATAGTGTAGCTTAATAAGTAGTTATTTCATGTGAAATTTCCCGCTCACCTTCCAAGATAATTTTGTTCCCTCGGATTCCTGTTACATTATTTTCTGCCTAATTTCAATGGAATGTTTCGTTAGCAGATTTCCGCCTGAATGATTCCGTTCGATGGGTCAAGGCACGTCCAACTGGTGGTCGCAGGACGTAGAAGGGAGGTTCAACTGGCGCACGCTAGGAGCAGCACAGCTCTCAACACTTCAAGCGGTCCAGACGCGCAGCAGCACGAGACGTACCGGTGCGGCGAGCTCTTTAGCGCACGAATCTCTCGTTGAAGACTGTGCGAGCAAACCACCAACACAAGGACCGTTTGATAAAATATGTAATATTGAGGGAATCCCCAAAATGGAAGAAACAAAAGGTTTTACTGTCGAGCAAGACAAGAGAGAGAACATCACTGGAGGTGCAGTAAACAAGATGAACCCCCGACAATCGTTCGCGCCCAGTGACTCCGAGTGCAGGAAACCATCCGCAGGGTCTCTCCTCAGCAAGAGGAGCAACTTCAGGAACAACCAGTACCAGTCTGAAGAGGTGGCACCCTCCACAGACAGTACGACAGAGTCTTCAGGTACTAGCACCATAGCATCATCAAAGGCTCAAACAGGAACAGAGCAGGGTTTTGGATAGATATTTTTAACTTTATTACCATGCGAGTTCTGGTAGAGTCCCTTTAAAATTAAACTTTTTTTCACCCGGCAGGCTATACCAGCATATATACAATACTGAGGTAGGTACAAAGAAGGTAGTGTTTATTGTAAATGTACCATCATTTTCATTAGAGTAGGGAGCCAATGAGGAGGAAAAAAATTGTAACACCCGGGAAAAAAACCTAATCATCCTATGACCAGTAATCGAGTCTTTTATGTAATGCTTTAGACCTTGTGACCAACGATGTGGGTTTCAACTTATAATTTCCTTTAGATTCGAATTAGCCATTCATAAAATGAAGTGAACGTTTATAATACACTTTTGAGCGCTGTCCTAGTTTATTTGAGAAACTCCGAAAGATTTGTATAATATAACATGGAGGATACAGGTGGCTAAGAATCTATTATGATCAGTAAGTTTCAGGAACTGGAAAACCCGTTAGTTAGTTGAAAAATTCTTAGTTAAAAAAGATCTAGAAATCAGTTTTAACCCTCAGTTAAGTCAGTAGTGTAAATATTAATTGAGTTAAGAGCAAGGCCGTAGCCGTGAGGGGGGGGGGGAACCCCTCCCCTACCAAGAAATTTTATGAACAAAACTGCTTTATTTATGGTTCAAACAATATAAAAAATTAAGATACAATATAGCGGCGCTATAGTTAACACTAAATATGCCGACTACATGAACATGGAAAACAGTCATGATAGGTAAACGCTCGAAAGCAAAGATTCAAATGCATGTCGACATAAGAGTTTAATGGAGCAAACAAAGCAAGCAATTACAAGGTAGACATCAGAGCACGATCCAATATTTTCAATGTTGACACATTGAGAAGGCCAAGACACTTAACATAACAGTAGAATATGAATTGACTCACTCATAGAGTGAACTAGGCGTGAAGCGCCATTGGTTTATTTCTACAATTAAACTCCACCAGAGCTCTGAACAATCGCCCCACTCTTAAAAGAGGCATAGTTTTTATTCCTAAGGCGGAAGACAATACTGAAATTATTTTAGTTACTCACCGACGGGATACACAGAGTACAAACACTATACAATAGGGATGATACATTTGTTGCAACAAATATCTAATTATATATCTATAATGTTGTAACATAATTTGTTACATACCACGCCTCGGGAACATCGCTGGGTAAGAACGTCTCCATTTGAGGAGTTACACACACTAGCCTCCACTCAACTCTGAACTTGACTCAACCAAACTATCTAACGAACTGAGTGGATTTCTGGGTGGCTCGTGAGGATGTGTGCGCCATGGCCAGCTGTTCTCAACGTCAAGGGGTATTTCTACCCCCCCCCCTCTACACCCACTTTTCTCCATGGTTCGTCTGTTCAAACCAGTATAAAATGCCATGGCCCGCCGGTATCAAAACACAGTTCCAATCTAATATTCGATGACCAACGACTCTCCGATCTACTGTAATTCAAACCATAGTGGCCACGATGATGGTTCCGTCAGACTCACCGGATAGACTGAAAAAATTCTCCGTAAACTAATAAAACTTTGAACTAGAAGGGAGTAGGACTTAAACATTGGCACGTAGAGTTAAGGTTTTTTTTCTTACAAGTTGAGAGTGTTTGGCACTCTTGAAGTTATTTAATGTATAATTAGGTTAGGCTTTCTTTGACGATGTCATATTGAGCATGACATGAGAGATCTTTCGCATCTCTTATTTTTTCTGCTGGGTCCTTAAGACCAGTGGTTTCTTTGGAGTGAGTCTCACTCTTCGGCCTGCATGACCGTGTTGTGGTTAGCAAGGCCATCAGACGGGAAAGGGGAAATTTAGGTTGTTCCAGGCCCGAGGTCAATGCCTAATTGGGTAATTGGTTTGTTGTTCTTGCGGAACCTTGGCGCCTCACGCTTTGTTGTTTACCTGATTGAGGTTGCAACTTGTGGGTTTGTCACTGCCCTCCTGGCATGGCCCGCATTCTATTAAGTATTTATGCTTTGTTGTTCACCTGATTGCGGTGTACAACTTGTGGGTTGTCATTACCCTTCTGGCGTGGCCCGCATTCTCTTAGATGTTTTTGTATGGTTGTTCGTCTTATTGCGGTGCGCAACTTGCGGGTTTATTCCAGCTATTCTGGCGTGGTTCACATTCTCTTTACTGTTCATGTCTGGCTTTCTTCAGGGGCAGCTCGATTCCTTGTTGTTAGTTTATAAACAAAGTATGGTTAGTTGTGGCACCTAGGTTCCTGAATGAATCCTGAATGACAGCTTTCCCTAAGATATTTGCCCGGTGTGTTTATGACCGGAACAAATAGTCAGTTCCCTGAAACTTGTGTAACTAATTAAATTGTGTCAAGCTAGCTACACTGGCACAGATCGTTCTTACCTCTTAAACTAGGGTTGTTTACATTAGATGTTGAACAGGTTCTGTCTCGGCACTGCTCACCTGTCATAATCCATTAGATATTTGTAGCAACACATTTATTATTCACTATATATCTATACAGTTTAATTAAGTTAAATTGTTTGGGTTTTTGTCGTTTATATTTTACATGTTAACATGTTGTGACCTTGACTCACATTTTAATGTGTTATTTTAATAATGTTCTGATATATACCATACGTGTATTAATCAGTAAATTATTCCATATAGACTAACAATAATAAAAGTTTATAATTTCACATAAATTCTTTCTCACTTATACTTAATTAAACAAACAAAAAATTCATATTGAATTCTATAAAGATAATTTAACATTTATTATTGTATTGTGTTAGTAGTCTGTGTATCCCGTCGGGGAGTAATTAAAATTATTTCAGTATTGTCTTCCTCCCTAGTAAGAATAACTATACCTCTTTTAAGAGTGGGGCGATTGTTCAGAGCTCTAGTGGAGTTTAATTGTAGAAATAAACCAATGGCGCTTCCCACCTAGTTCACTCTATGAGTGTGTCAATGTATATCCTACTGTTATGTTAAGTGTCTTGGCCTTCTCAATGTGTGAACATTGAAAATATTGGATTGTGCTCTGATGTCTACCTTGTAATTGCTTGCTTTGTTTGCTCTATTAAACTGTTATGTCGACAGCATTTGAATCTTTGCTTTCAAGTGTTTACTATCATGAATTTTTTCCATGTTCATGTAGTCGGCATATTTAGTGTTAACTATAGCGCAGCTTTAACATGCACAAATTAGGGGACTGTTTTACCATAAAAAGCACTTCAGATAGCATTTAGAGGTGTTTAATATTCATAATTTTTCCTAGCTCTCAGCAGTTAGGGGCTATGTTGCCATAGAAAAACACTTCAGATAGCTTCTAGAACTGGCTATCAATTAGTATTTTTTCAAGCTTCCGAAAATTGAGGGATGTTCCCACCAACACGCCCCCCCCCCCCCC
>CABEEJ010003425.1:0-37599 GCA_901482245.1 Timema douglasi | reverse complement strand
CTCCGCCCCCCCCCACAAAAAAAAATTATTGGCTGGTTGCGGCCTTGGTTAATAGTCCCGAACTCGACTCCCACCATGACCGAAAAATATATCATTATTAAATTGGGGCTACCCTATAACAAAGATACATTGACTATAAAGAGATTTGGTGTTGTTTCTGTTCTAGAATTAAGTTGGTTTATTAGTCTTGTGCTCATAATGTGCACGTTAAATACTTCAAATAAATGCAATTAAAACAAAGCAATCAATCATTAAAGATTGAAGTCAGCATGAAATCTCTAATAATGACAGTTATTTGCTCCCCAGGCCTGAGTCAAAGCACCTCCGAGAACTCGCTGATCTCCTCGAGGAGTGTGGACACCAAACTCCACCGTGTATTTGGAACCTCCAACACATACAAGACGAGACTTCAACAACAATATGGGGACCAATTGAAGAAACAGGACCCCCCTTCCATCCTACGGGCGAGCAGAGAGAGCCTCACGTCAATAGACCGACGCCCCAGCCTCTGCAGCTCGGTCATCTCCGAGGAGAAACCTGGGAAGAGGAAGAAGAAGGACGCCAGGAGAGCGGAGATTGTCGCCGCTGTCACCAGGAGACTCTACAGCAACAGCATCAAGAAAGCCACTGACGATAAGGGGGACACTTCCGTAGAGGTCGTCCAGGAATCTAACGAAAAGGAGCCTGATGAGTTAAAACTGTGTTCCAATGCCAGGGCGAAACTTCAGGAGATCACCAGAAGAGCGATGAACGCCCATAGAAGGAGCAAAACCAAGGAAGACGCTCAGAACCAAACAGACATCGAGAGACCACACACATTGAGAGTAAAAGATAAGTGTATAAACACAGATATGAACATTTCTCTGAACAGAGTAGAAGGAAGAACGGATGAAATCAACTATACCTTGGGCGATAATTCACGAATGTGGAGTCAGCAGCCGTCGATATGTGTAATTCACAGCGGTAATGCGGGGAACACACGTATCACCTTGACACGCCTATGTTGCGCAGAAACTTTGTGTGATAGACACGAAAGTTATCGTAGTATACAGAACTGTTTGATGTGTTCACAAAAAGGCGTGTGGAACCAATTTCCTCCCCCGTTCAACCCAAAGACTGAAGAATACTTCTCAGACGATAGTTTGGAATCCAATCAGGAGTTTGATTTGTGCGACTTACGAACCAATCACTCAACCAAGAGTAAAGCCGAGAAAACGTGCATTAAACAGTTGATAAAATTCACGTCCGGGTGTCGTTTTAATTCTGGCACTAAAGAATGTGTGTTTGCGGTGAATCCTAAATACAATGTTCACGGCCAAGCACCAGAAGAAACACAATCAGTTACAGTTTCTAGACTCCAAGGTATCCACAACAACCTACACCAACTTATGAAATCCACATCAAATAAAGAGCAAAACTCGAGACTCTCTCATTGGAGTAGTCCTGATGGTTACAAGGCAGTACCTTCTGAAACTAATTCTTGTAGCGAAATCTCAAGAATCAACAGTGGTGCAGACAGTTTTTTGGGGGGATTCACAAATGAATCATGTAAAGAAAGACTCTTTCTTCCTATAGATATATCTTCCAGTTCTCAGTCTAGAGACAAGAACTTGAAGAATTTAAATATTCGTCAGAGGCAGTCTAGGTCGACAGATACCAGTGAGGACAGATTCTTCACAAACCGGCCATCTGAGATCCGTATAGAGCAATCATCCCCGTATATTCACACTCCTCTAACTGAGTACGACCGTCGGTGGTTAACGAAAGTTGATTACTCGAGCGATGAAATTAATAGCATGTGCGCTAATGATAATCCTAGAGACTGGCAACTTGGCGAAGTGAGGTGTGCCCAAGAAACGAGGAGTATGATGGAGTGTTTTAACAACCAGAGCCGAAACGGGGTGAGATCAAACCAGAACATTTCACCTACCAAGTCAGTTGTCACTCAGACGATTGCCGAGGGACAAGATGGCTCGATTATCAGTCCAGGCAAAGGCACGGCGACACACGAAACAGTCACGTCCTCGGTACCGAATTATTCTCTACCAGAGATACCAAACCGAGATAGTTTTACGAACTGTTCGCGGACTGAGATTACAAATATGCAAAATCGTATGTGTAAACTCAAGAAATCTGAAATATTCTTCACTTTGGATTTCGACCACATGTTTCTCAAAGACTGTGACATCCCAGTGCCACTGTACACAGTTTCAAGGATAAAAAAATTCTTTTTCCAAGATACTCATCAAGACATTACCACAAAAACAACACTATTTATTTCCCCGAATTTGTTGGAAAGAAATACCAATAGGCAGAACTTTGTAAATTACTCATTGCTACCTGTTATGAGATGTCCATCATCAGACACTTACCACGAAGGAATGCATTCCATTCAAGTAATGGTGGAGTTTCATACAAATTTCAAATCAAAACAAATCGACTCTCAGGGCGAAATATATTTGAATGGTAAAGAAAAAGTGCCAATTTCAAACAGCTCAATTAACATTAGATTTGCTCAAGATTCGTGTGCAGTGTCAAATGAAATGAGCGCAAGGGAACTTTCTAAACAAGGTGAATTGCTAGACAAGAACCAACATTATCAAAACTTAAGGGGGAATACTCATTCTCCACCTCCTTTTACGTACTGTTATAATGAAGATCCTAAAGGTGGTGTAGAACTGTACAAGACAAACAAACATGAACTAGATGATCATGCCAACACTAACAACCATCATGGTAGCTCTGAGGATCCCATTGGTCATATTGTTGAAGGTAAGTATATAGGTCCTGAAACAGGGCCAAGCTACACCCTGGATGGATGTAAAAATGATTTAGAGGCGTTGTTATTCCTTGAAACCATGAAGGAACAATGTAATCATTACTGTGACATTGGTAGAACTGATGATAGGCCAAATGCAATACCGCAAATTAGGGGTACAGATAATGTACTATTTTTGCCATTTGGATCTAATGCGATCGGCTCTAAACACAAACAAGAACCCACTGAACAAAACATTCATGATGACAAACAGGATTGCACGTCATCGAATTTGGTTGGAAAATCTCGGCTTAACAAATATGACATATTCAAATGTAAACACAATTCAACTCTCGAAGAAAACGTTTCATCAACAGTCAACTATACGCCACGTTCCAGGAGCGAAAATAGTAAAAAAATTGTAGCAGATTTAAATAATGGGCTTAATTGTAAGCAAAGTGATAACACCAAATTGTGGGGAGATAGGTATTTAAACGCTGATGATGCAATTGAGATTAGTAACGTTTTGAAAGACAATAATATTGATAACATATTGCCCATAGAAATTAAAACAGTATTTGGAGATGAAAAACTGGTTCATGATTTTACCAGCCATCAGAACTCACCTCAAAACACAACATCTGAAGAAAATCAAGAAATATTTTATGCGCCAAACCCAAAAATAACTGATATAATGATGGGAAAAAGGTTTGATGCAAGTCAATCCGAACGATTATACAATTCTGAGCCCGCCAGACAAACATATCCTCAAACTTCCACAGAAAGGAATATTCTTGCAAAGCCAAAATCGGATATATCTAACAGAACACCCGATTATAAAAGCGAAGATATATTAAAAATGCCAATTAACCCAAGGAAAAGACCTAACGAGTCCAAGGACTTCCCCGACGATGCACCGTGCCTCCCCCGAACCACTCTGGGACTTGACAATAAGGATGTTGACGGTCTTTGGAACGACAACGGCCATCACTGGAAAGACATGAAGGGTCTGATCCTTGGAAGGAGGCTTGAGCTATTCTCTCACAACAGTCTTGACGAGGGTCTCGTGGGGGGTCAGCCCTTAGAGAAGGTGAGCAACAAGATGAAAAAATCAGTGTCATGGACTGATATCAAAGGGTTGGGGGCACTACACACAGAGATATTTGACCAGCCAACTTCAATGGAGAAAAAATACACAGGTACATCAAAATTGGAAACATCCAGAAACCATCGGTACCCACACTGCACCTGCACCATAAATTATCCACAAGAAAGTGACTCAAACCAAAGAGTGGCATGTCTAAATGAAGAACTGCCTTTATTGGCAGTTCAAGACAATTTCCACATAGGAACGACCCCACAGTTGTATTATCCCATAGATCCTGGCGAAGAGATGTCAAAAATGAACGAAGGCAGCCTAGTGTCTCCGACAGAGCTATTCAGACTCTCTGATTTACTTCAGGAGGCCACTGTTTTGATAAACACACTGAATTATGAGTCTGACAATAGTAGACTTGCACAGAAAGTGTCTGCAATAAGTGGCAATATTGGTCAGAATACAAACAACGCTGCTGAACAAAGCACTCTTTCAACAAGGTGCATCAAAGTGCAAGCATCAAAACTGAAGGATTGTTTGCTCTCACGAAACAGTTTGAGGTCACACAAAAAAAGACAAAAAGAAAAATACAAAAAAGCATTACGAACGAAGATAAGTAGATTGGTACTTGCAAATAAATCTTGGAAAAACAGCTATGAATATTCTTCTGGAGCCTGTAGCAACTATAGAGATATGCAAGAAGGAAGTAAACATTTTATAAATAGCTCAAACCCTCATAATAGTTATGTTACAAAGTATACAAATAAACATACCGGCATCAAGTCAATATCATATGTTTATTTACAGAGTGTTGGGTGTCAAACAATATCAGTAGAAGATAAAATGACGAGTACAGTGACTAACAAAGTTTGCCAGACGGAAACATTTATGTGGCAAGAAAACAAAGATAAAATCACTACAGAAGCACATGTAAAATCTAAATTAAATAACTTTGAAAATGATATAATAGAAGCCAAAGAAACAAATGACAAATCCATTCAGACTAACATGAACATTCCTCTTATTAAAGATGATGGAAATAAATCATCAACATTAATAAACATTATCCCTTCGTTTCTAAAACTACAAACGACCACTACAATAACAGATCCAGAAATATGTTATAAATCAAACAAATATGAAATACACACAAAAGATTATGACAATGAATATTTGTCAAATTTAGATGATAGTGTTAGTCCCTGTCAATATGACAAGATAAAAACAGGCTGTCACACATCATCATCAAAAAATTACAAAATACCTCTACTTAACCGTAACTACCCTTCCAATGAAAGTGAATTTATATCTCAAAACACTAGTGAATATAAAACGTCTGTTGAAGGCATCAGCTTTGATACACATTGTGGAGATGACACACTGCAGATAACTACAAACAATCCAGCAACCTCAACACCATTGAAGGAAAAGACCAAATCTCCCCAACACGTATGTCAATACTCCAACTTAAAAGGCAGCCAAACTGCCAGCCCTCGACTTTTACATCACACTAGTTTGAGGAATATCCCAGACTCTACACCTAGTGCTGCTGACAAGGCATGTGCCAGACGCTCTGTTATGACACGAGCACATAGTATTCCCCACTTCAACCAGTCCAACTACTCCTTTTGTGTGTGTGCCTTGTGCTTGGTTAATGGCCCTCGAATCAGCCCCAGGGCATATTTGCAGAATTTATTGCAAGTTAGGAAGAGGTTTGTCAAAGAATCTTTTGAGCTATAGCTCATTACAGTAGTCAAAGGGCACAGGGAATCACACATATTGAAATAATGCAATAATTCTACAACCCAATACAAATCAATGACATTAGATCATCTACAACTGTATAATTAATTCAAAAACCTTTTGATAGTATCAGCCAAGATTAAACACATTCATGATTCATGCCAAAAGTACATTTTCACTACCCTACAAAACTATTTAAATTATAGTTAAATTCACTCTATTTGAATTTATTCCCTAACTAAAGTATTTTTTACTGATACCGATGTATCTCCAACTTGTTGAATAAATTATTGAAATTTTTGTGGATTAAATAAAAACGTCTTGATCAAGACAGTTGATAAAAAGTTTAAAAGTAAAATCTGGCACATCATCATAGCAAGGGGAGGGTATTTCTCACTCATTCTGACTCTTCTCTTAATTTTTGGCTGTGTGTAGAGTAGTTCACTGATCTCATAATATATATACATCACTACTTTTTATAGACCCAATTTATTCATTGTCCAATAACACTGATGTAAAAGAACATGAATGTGGATATATTATGTAGAATTTAAATAGCGACCCTACCTCTCTCGCTTCCAACCATGAATTTAGAATGGCTGTCCCCCCAAAAAAGCACACTCAAAAAAAGGCCACGTTAGCAAATGGCCTAAGAAAAGGAAGTTAAATAAAGTTTATATATAGCAATAGTTTTCAACTTTACTATTGAAAAAATGACAACCCAAATAAAACATTTAAAAAAACTATTAGCAGATAAATAACCTCAGTACTGTAAATAATTTAAATTGTGTAAATAGAACACATTTAATAATAAGACTTTGCTTAGTTATTTTTCATTATCTTTTAAATTACCCTTTTCCCAATAACTCCTCTTTTGAACACACAACTAAAATATTTAAATACATATTCCTATAAATACTTATTTTATGTTCAGGGTTAGTGAAAATGGGAATAATCACAAAAAAATTAAGTTCCAATAATATTATATATTTTTGCGATGATTTGTGAAATAGAAAATGGAAGATAATAACATAACATGAGCTATTGATTTTCTCTCTGATTCATGTTTTGCTAGGAGTTACATATTTGTCATTAATGATAAAAGCCCCACTTATTCAAGAGAAAAGTGACCTGCATATATGTATGTGTGTGTATATAATTATATTAAGATTATGTTCAAAGAGGTCTCCATCAGATTTAAATAAATTAAAAAATAGTCATTGCAGGGGTTTGAGATATAAAAATGTGTGTAATGTGACTTTCTACATTTCACCCAGTAACCTATTTACAGGGGCGGCTCCAGATACTTTTCATAGGGGAGTCATAGTTATAAATAACATAGTTACTTACAATGTTAGAGTTCTGTTTAGAGCCATTTCATAATTTCTCATTCCTATTTGATCTCATGCATGTTTTAAACCGTGGTCATCCTCTTCAATTTTTTTAAAATTAAATAGTTTTTATTAACTATTTGGAGTGGCCCTCCTTCGACAATTTTTTGAAAAATGGTTCATTCTAGAAGCTATGAGTAGTCTTCATCTTGATTTTTTTAAATTAGATTCTTTCATAAATTGAATGGTTTATTATTGAAAGGTCACTTGTCCACTTTTTTGCGAAATTGAGTTATATGCGTTACATTACTTTCTGCACGTCTGCGGACATTTCTGTGAATAACTGGCACATTTCCTAGTGTTAGCCACTGAGATAAAAATAATACAAGTTTTACTTTGTTTTTGAAAGGGCACTTGTCCTGGACATATGCCTTTTCAATACTAAATGGCTGTCTACAGCTCCCATCATGCCTTGCAAAATTCAGTTAGCTCACAAAGATGGATGCTACTGGAAGTGAGTCGGTGTCTTCTGTCGAAGAAAATGGTGTAGAACAAGGAAAAAGAAAACGAAGAAATAGACATAAAGATAAATATAAAGCTCGCCTCATAAAGAAAGCGAACTTAAGAGGAGAACAACACCAGAGCTATAGTGGGACTGTTATTGCTGAAAAGCAGATGGGCACAATATGTGGGTAAGTACTAAACAGCAAATGTTAGCTTATGCGATGATGATGATGATGATGATGATGATAATAATAATAATAATAATAATAATACAATATTAATGAACGTCCATAGTCTAGTGAGTAGGTTAGACATAATTGCTACTCTACCATCTTTCAAGTCATGAAAATGAGGGTAAGGGGCTTGGAAGCATGTTTCCAAGGTCAACATTAATGAGTGTGCATTGTCAGTTTGTTGTTAGATAGCCAGACAGGGAGGCGACCCAGACAGAGAATAGAGATTATAAGGGGTGTCAAGTAAATTTAACATTTTAAGGTTTTCAAACATGAAAGAAATGTAAGGGGTGACGAACCTGGATATGCTTTAAGGTGTGTGAAACCAAAGAAAAATTATAAGAGGTGTCAAATATTGTTTTGTGGTATTCTTTGCTCTCTTCCAATAATTAAATATAAAACACTGTTTTTGAAATAAATAAAAATAATAAAAATAATTTCCATTAAAACTGATTTTGTTAAGTTATTCGATTTGTACTATATGAAATTTGCCATTTTATTCGATAAAAAAAACTCTATTAGCACACGTCTAACTGTAAGGCATGTAAACATGGCATTGTTGCATCTATGTTTGCATCAGTTAAACAGTAACTGAGAAATTTATGGAGGTTTATTTTTTATTTTTGAAGCATGTGTTAACACAGGAAATTAACAGAATTAAAAACTACTATAAAATATAATCATTACTTTTATTGTTTTTAGATGCCACAAGAAATGTTTAGATGCATTATCTGAAGAAGAAAAGTTGACCATATTCACACACTTCTATAATGATTTCACTTCGAAGGATGAGCAAGATATTTTTTTACAAGGGCTCATCGAAGTCAGGCCCATAGCCCGCCGACGATCCCATGGTCCTGTTGAAAAGAAGAAACCAAGAAAAAGTGGCTTCTGTTATCATGTTTTGAATGGAGGCACAAGAGTTCCCGTTTGTAAGAAAGCTTTAATAAATTTGCTCAATATAGGTGAAAAACGTATTCGACGTATATCAGGACTTCTTCTTGAAGGGAGGTCTCCAAGGGATGGAAGAGGTCTCAATCCAAAATCTCATTCTATTCCAGGAGAAATCGTAGAACTGGTGAAGAACCATATTGAATGTTTCCCCACAAAACAATCTCACTATTCAGGATCTGATCAAGTCTACCTTGACTCTCAACTCAATGTGACTAAAATGTACCAGCTTTTTGTACAGAAGCACCCTGAAGCAAAAGTGAAGTACAACTTTTACTACACATATTTCAAGGAAAACTACGGTTATAAATTTGGAAGGCCTCAAAAAGATGTTTGTTCCACTTGTGAACAACTTAGTGTAAAGATTAAAAGCCCCGCACTTAATGATCGTGCAAAAAGAGTAGCAGTTGCCGAAAAAGTTGTTCATGTCAGAAGATCGAAAAAGTTTTACAACAAATTAAATGAAATACGTGAAGTCGGAAAACGTGATGACCAAGTGTCCGCTATTGTCTTTGATTATATGCAGAATCTTCCATTGCCACATGTCCCTGTGCAGGAAATTTTCTATTTCAGACAGTTGTGGGTAAATAACTTTTGCATTCAGAATGTCGTTACAGGGAAAAGTGAAATGTATGTTTACCATGAGGGTTTGGCTAGAAAAGGTCCAAATGAGGTGTGTTCTTTCATAAAACACTATATTGATTATGTTCTACCTAAAAAAGTAAAAGTGTTGCACGTGTTCTCAGACAGCTGTGGAGGCCAAAACCGTAACCATACTGTTGCTCGTTTTCTTTCTGCATTGACAGTTACAGGTCGATTCTCAAAGATTTTTCAGTACTTTCCTGTGAGGGGACACAGTTTCCTCCCTTGTGACAGAGATTTTGGAGTAATAAAGCGGTATCTGAAGAAGATTGACAGAGTTTACACTCCTGATCAGTATGCACGTTACATAGCAGAGGCAAGCAAGAAAGGTAACTTCTGTGTCAATGTGATTAACACTGCAGATATTTTGGATTTTAAAACTTGGTGGCAGGAACATTACAAGAAAACCACACTCTCTGTAGAATCTCTCGGTAGTAATGTTCCAAAGGATAAAAAAGTATCATTTGGAATTTCACAGTACTCGATGCTTGTATTCGATGCAAAATCTCCAGGAAATGTCTGTGCCTTGGATTTCATTGATGGGCTGCAACAATACACATTCAGGCTCCTTCACAAAACTGATGACAGCACTATCCGGAAAGTAAAGTTGCCAACATCTAAAGCTTATCAGGACAAAAATCCAATCAACAGGAAAAAGATAGATGATATTAGGAAAGTAGTGCAGTATGTAAACTCAGAGCATCTAGGGTTTTATGAAGAAATACTTGAATGGCCAACAGTGAACCATGATGATGATGATAAAGATGCATAGTGAACTCTCAAAATACTAAAGTAGGCCTAACATAAAGTGCAAAATTACTGTGTATTTAAGTTTCAATGTGATTATTTAAGAAGAATTACAGTCTTATTCTGGATTTCTGTGTTTAATGTTGCCTAATATTGACAAATTGGTTAATAAACGCCCATTTTTTTATTAATATTATATTGATCAACTTATTGTAATGGACTTTTTTACAAATATTTACATTGCGCTGTTGTAAAAATGAGTTAAATATCAAGAAACACTTAAGATTTATCAAGAATGTCCTATTTATTATTGAAAGGACACATGTCCTTTGTTTTTATCAATTTTTTATATAAAAATTGTTTTACATTTTGACTTTATTCTAATGTCCAAACATGTATTTTCATGTGCTTTTGATTGGTGAATTTTGGTTTGGATGTCACCTTAGTCCGGAATTAGTTACGTAGTTTTTTGTCTCTCCTGTAAAATTTAACTTTAAGGATATGTGACCTTTCTCCAAAAAACGATTCAATTATAAGCCATTTAAAGTGTTGCTCACTTAGAAATTTTTGAAATTCGGATGCCCCTAGAAGCTATTTAGAGTAATCCTCACCTTAATTTCGTAGGATAGTTAGATAGCTCTAGAAGATAATATTTGAAGTGGTTTTTCACTGACAAAATTTTGAAAATTGAATTATTTCAGAAACTAGGTTATTTGGGGTGATCTTTGCTCGAAAATTCTTCAAAATTACATGCATTTAGAAGCTATTTGAATTTGTCTTCCTCTAGACATTTTTGAAATATGGATGACCTTGGAAGCTATTTAGAACTTTCCTCCCCTGACTTTTTCTGCCAGTTAGATGGCTCTAGTCTAATAGTTATTTAAAGCGGTCTTCTCCGGCAAATTTTTGACAATATAATGCATCCAAAACTCATTTGGAGTTTGATTTAAGGCCATTTTTCAGCTTCATATTCAATAATATCAGAGGATTTGAAATATATCTACGGGAAAATTTATTTCAGGGGGCAGAGTCCCCCATAGTTCCGCTGCTCCTGCTATCCCCACATATTCTATATTTGGTACTCATGGATGAACTGCTCTCAGACGATTATTAGTGTTCTTTGATGTGTGGTAGTAGTCTACCATCTCTAATCAGAACAACATTAGTTACTCACTATGCACGACAAATATGAATACGAATATTTTTTCCACACTTGCATGAGTCATATCAAAAATTGAATAAACGTGCATGGATAACGCACGTATGGACCCGGCTTAAGAGGTGTCTGCGTTTAAAAAGACAAAAAATTGTATAATTTATCTCTGTTGAGTTTTCTTTCTAAAGTTTAAACTTTTATTTAGTTTTTTGTATTAATTTTCTAACATTCACAGGGAAGTTAACTAACCCTTTGACCCTCACTCCTCCAATCCGTGCCTGCCTTCCTTTCTTTCTCTCTCTCTCTCTCTCTATATATATATATATATATATATTAGGATTATGTTCAAAGAAAAATATCTCAAACACCAAAGAACCCCCATGATGATTATTTTTTAATTCATTCAAATCTGACAGAGACATCTTTGAACATAATCTCAAGTGCATTATAAATTTGTCTTGATTGTCTAAAAGATGGCACCACAAACTCAATTTCAGTTAAAATTGAACTTTTAGCCCCCTTTCCCCTTCATTATGCAAAAATCAATGTAAAAGTATTTTTTATCAGCAAAGGCTGGCATAGTAAAGGAATTTCAAAACGTTCAGAGCTTATCAACTTTGATGTTAACTGTAGAATTTAGGTTTTTATCATTATATTCCCATAAAAAAACAATTAAACATTTAGTTTATACAAAATATTTTATTGAAACATTCAGTCAAGATATAAATGAGAATACTTTTATCCAAATCATGTAAACTGCTAGAAACATACCGCACAATGTTAAAAGCATTGCTATCGACAATAATTTTAATTGCAGTTTATTGCACATGTAAACAAACATTTTATAAGTAACAAATTGATTTCACTGGTATACTCTAAAATAAGGTTATTTTAATTCTGTAGTTTGTACTTTTGAACATGAGTGTGGGAAGTTTTATTAAACAGTAAAAAAGTGACTATTTTAAATTTACTAAGGTGTGTGTGAGTTTAAATATTACTTGCATTTAGCATACCACCATTGACAGTTTGTAATCTACTAATATATGGCTGTGGCAAAGGCTGAGACAAGAACTTTACTAGCTTAAAGAAAATTAGTGGAATGAAACCACTAAACAATACTGCATCAATTGATTCCATAACATAAAGTTAAAGACTGGTGATGGTAAATCATCAAGACTGGTTATACAATTAAAAAACTTAAAACTTGGAGACAAAATATTTTACTTAAATGTGTGACTAAGAATTTTATGTGTAGCAGGCAATGCGATCAGAACACAGTTAATAAATAGTCTTCTAAAATATGACAGTTTGTCAACAGCCACATTTTCATGCAATCGTGATCTGAATGCTTTGAAGTAGGACTTTTAGATCAAATTAGTAACTAGTTTATAATAGATTTTAACAGTCAAAATAGTGTTACTTAGTACCAAATACGCCACTTGATTTCTTCAATATATTTTATCAATCTTTACTTTATATTTGTTGAAATTTTACATCTTGTCAAGTATTGTGTAGATAATAAGCTTGTTAAAGTAAAAATTATGTTTCTTTTTCTTAAGTTTTGTAACTGTGTAACCAGCTTTTATGTCAATATTGTTTTGTTGGTCATGACTCTACATGTGATTGTTAGAAAAACTAACCCCAAAAAACAATATTTATTCTTAAATAAACTTAACATTGATAATATAAACATGGAATTTTAAAAAAAACGCAATTAAAATAATAAGATAGTTCCATTGCAGATATGATCTGAATTAATCAACCTCATCAACCTCATCACTTAACAGGGGAGTTTTTTGACAGAAAATTATAATTAGTTAATGCTAAGAAAGCAGCTTTATTATATTTTAATTAAAAAGATCACATAATTATAGTAAAATATTGTTACTATTTTGATAACTTATTTTTATGGGCATTTGAAATAAGTATGGACTATTAGAATAATGGACTTCACTTAAGGATTTATTTTAGTTAGTAGTATTTAAAAAGCACTTCCTAAACTGATTAACTATATCCGAATTATTTCTGCGCAAGTCCCAATTATGACAGTAATATTTTTTTCAGATAAGTCTAGAATTAAATCCAGAAACCTTAGCTCAATAGAAAGACAAACACATTAGCTACCAAGCTTAGGTATCAGACAAGGGAGATTAAAAGTTTGTTGATATATAGGTTTTATTTTTCTCAGATGGATTTTCTAAACCTTTAGTCCATAGTGTTTGATGATAATAAAATAATTTGTCATAATACATATAATAAAGCACATTGTAAACATGAACAAAGGTAGAATTAATGTATTGTTACAAATACTTGAATAATTTCACCAAAAATAGGTACAGGTAATTTCAATATGTCACAGGATAGCCACAAAATCTCAGAAAAAAAAATTCAACTTTTTCCCAAACCAAAAATCCTGAACTCCAATAACAAAATTAATACGAATGTTAAAAATAGTCAAAATATTATATTTGATATAGATATGCTTTTAGAGTGCACTCAAAAATTTTACCAGAACATTTAAAAGAAAATTCTTGATATTTCACTGATTTTCCTGAGAATTTTAGATTCCCTGATATTTTCATGTTTTCCATTTTTCACTGACTGTAGGTGACCCTACCCTTACTAAGCTCACAATAAAATTAACATAGTTGACATTAAAATAGTTTATAATTTTCAATATAAATTTATTTGCATCTTTAATGTCAGAAACTATTTTTTTAACCACCCAAATTACAGAAAAACGAAAACAATGGAGCTTAGGTTAGTTTGTTTGATTGTCTACATTGAAGATACAATCAACTATGCATCAACTTACTAGGAACACCATCTATTTTGTTTAAGTGGCGTTTGATAGTTGGTGTTCTTAATCGTAAGTTAAAGTACTGCAACCATGTTTCAACAAATATGTGGGGCCCTAAGAACTTACAGTGATATTACCTTGAAAAGACATTAAAAATATGTTTACTGCCAAACTAAATTAAACTAGTAATATCTTAACCAAGATTATCTTATTTCTTAAGTGAAAAAATTACCTTAAAAATGTATTATCCTAAATAGAAACCACTATGGTTAAGTACCTAGACTGTGATGAAAGCACTCATAAACCTAAGATTGACATTATCTAAAAATATAAATACATTTCTGGTATTTCATAAGTTTCATTAGAATTAAATATTAATCTATAAGAACCTAATGTAATCAAATCTTATACAAATGATTATATATACTACGAATGTAAAAACTAAAAGAATGACAAATGATCAGTCATCATAGATAAAATTGATCAAAGATAGGCAAGTAGAGAATTACAATTTTTTTTTCCAATTTTCAGACGAAAGAAGCAATGGGCCACAGTGCTAGAGTTAAAACATCAAATCCAAGTTCTCATACTCTTCAGGCCTTAAGAAGCATTAAGATTATAGATAGCAAGCTTATTTTATTTGTAGTACAGTATGTCCTTAATGTCCTAGAACTTGAGGTTTGCAAATCTTTGAAAATTTTTAACTTTGTTTTTGGCGATAATGGCAACAAAAAAATCTTGTTTGACAAACATCAAAATATGACCAGCTAAACCACATATTTATTATCAATTATCAGCTTTATATGCTTTTATTTTTATGATAACTAATATTTATATATTACAATTTCTACCAAGAAATTTTTCATGTTGCAATAACACCTTCATATATTAAAAAGGACAAAATTTGCTAAACATATTTGAGATAAACTATTTTGCAAATTATATTTGGTGCTATATAGATATATAAAAAAAATTATTTTGCTCAACAAAAAGATAACTTATACCAACAACCAAGATATTTCAACTTTGATTCATCTTCACATTGAATTGACAAAGTGGACTTCTGAAACTACTAGCCTAAACAATTGAGATTTTGTTCACACACTTAGAAACAAGGCCGTAGCCGTGGGTTTTGGGGTTCAAACACTCCCCCCTACCCCCCCGAAAGTTTAAAAACAATTACTGTCTTATTTACGGTTTATAAATATCAATATCAAGGTACAAGATAATATATAAGCTATTCAGCACCATTCATTGTTGTTTTTTTATTCTGTGCTTTGGTTTGAATAGACTAAGACAAAATCTTGACAAAGGAAATATGAAGTATTAGTGAGTTTGGGAGATTGTTAAAGGGGGGAAATCTGTGAGATTAGGAAACAGCAAAAGCTTTCTAAATGAAGGTATTTCCAAGTATGAGTTTCAAATAGGCCGACAAAGCAAGAGGAATCCGAAGAAGGGATAGCTTAAGGGTGGGTGTGCGGAGGGGAGCAGTCCAATTTCATACCCGAGCTCCTTGCGGTATAAGAAAGTATAATTATCGTCAGTTTGAGAACAGTTTAATTGAATACAAAGTGCGTGTTTCAAATACTGTGACTTCTAACATGTGAATGTTTTTTTGTTTTGCTAGTTTAGTGTGTTGTGTAGACTGGTGTTAATTAGTTCATATTTTAGTATTATTTTATATGGGTTAAACTGGTATGCTTTCCTCATGTGTTCAATATTTGTATTTTTTGATATTGCCATTCTAGCTATGAATTCTAAAAAACGAACAAAACAATCTAGTCTACTTTCGTGGACTGGACCTTCACACAAAAAAAAAAAACAGCAACTGTTCCTATCACTCTTTTAGAAACCGATGATAACGAAGCGGGTACCCAACATTACAATGAAAATATTTTAGATTCCAAAGACAGCAATGGTGGCAAGTTTGAAAAAGAAGATGTTTCATTGTTATGCTCAACAGCATCAACATCAAATTATAAAGTGGGCATATAATGAACATAAGGCGCGATGTTAATGTAAGTGTACAAGATTTACATCTTAAAGAAAAATTATTATCTGAATCTTGGTTTCCTCCTGCAGGTTATACATTTCCGACTAATGGAAAACTAAATTTACATTTTCAGCTTCATTGGAGTACCCAGTTTTCATGGTTAGTTTATTGAGAACTATTGAATGGCGCGTTATTCAAATTTTGTGTACTTTTTTCAAATGAGTGTGTTGGTAAGGGAGGCCACGTTAAGGTAGGAGCGCTTGTATCAAATATCACTAAGTATTGTGACAATGAACCATGTATTTTTTTATATCAAAAATTATTCTTCAGCAGATAATAACGTTGTCAAAGCCGAATTTTTCTTGTTGAAATCAAAATGGTGTAGCCTATCTGAAAACACTCGACCCTCAAATGTTCTTAGTGCTCTAAATCAGTGTAGTCTTGACTTCTTTCCAACCATGTGCTTATTACTAAAAATATTAGCAACACTTCCTGTGTCACAGCTACACCTAAACAAACATTTTCCTCTTTAAAGAGGTTAAAACCCTTTCTCAGGAATGGCACAAGTCAGGTTAGACTTGTAGGACAGGCGCTCATGTTGTTTTCATAGAGACATAAATGTTGACACTGAATCTGTCATAACAAGATTTGCACAATTACCCAGAAAAATTAATTTTGCTATTTAGATTGCCATTAAACTGGAAGAATGAATGTAAAATAGTGCCGAAAGCTTATTCACTTTATATATATATTTTAATTTTAATAGTTTTTAAGTTTAATCAACAATCTCTGTGTATGAGGTAATTGGCAGTATCCAGGAAGTGATAGCTATTCCGTAAATTAACATTAACGCTACCTAGTTTTTCATCCTTTCTGTAAGGTTTTATCACAGGTGCGAAAGGATATTAAAAAACACACTAATTGGTCAGCAGTTCAATCAGTGGCAGCATATTGTTTAGTTGGATATCATCTAACCCTTTTAATTGTGTGTAGTCGGTGTAGTTGAGACTACATCGTGTGACCATAATGATAAACACATGATTTTGTAAATAGAATAGACCTTGGAACTATCAACCTGGGACTCTGGACATTCAAACAGCTACCAGATCAACTAAGTTATCAAGGTAGGCTCGCTTGCCTTCCTATTTTTGTATTTTTAAACAACTAATAACTTCTTAGCCTCTTCTCCTGACTCAAATACTAAGCATGTAGATTATTTATTTTGTATTGACACAACAAATAATCCAAACCTCTTATTATTAAAAATTAAGATTTCTTTGTTTAAAAATGAGTAGTTTTAGCTAAGCTTAAATTGGTAGCCAGTGGGAACAATCCTAGATTAAGTTTTCTATCAATATTCACACATTTTTCAACATCAATTCATGTCCATAAATACTTTTTTTTAAATTGTCTGAGAATGTATTTGTTTAGAAGTCATCCTGATGCTTTTTTACACACATATAGGCCTATTCTTATTTAAAGAAAACTCTAAACAAAAATTTGGGTAGAAATAACATTTTTGAAAATATAAACATATTTTGTTGCTGTTGAAATTGATAACATTTTACTTTGTTAAAAATGTTAGTTTATAGGTATTAATATTATGAAATTAATTGATCTATCAAAAGTGACAGCTGCAAATTATATTACTTGATGTATGCATTTTGAAATTAAGAAAGAAAAACTACAAAAAAATCTTCCTATTTTAACCTGACTTAGGGGGTCAGTGGAACTGAGAATTTACCCAGAGCACAAAGAGGGCCATCTTCTTACCCCCCACACCAGGCCATTGTCCCACCTTTTCATTATCTGTGTTCTGTGTATCAAATAGATAAGAGTAAAATAGATTTGATCGGGCTGGAAATGCTTTTGTTTTAATAACAATTTTATGGGGTACAATTTTGGACTATGTAGGTGGGGGTGAAGCCAGCCTTTTTCCAAGTACTTATTATTTTTAAACAAAGGTTGTATTAGGGAGATACAACATTCATATTTTCTAAAACCATCCAGGTTAGTCTGTTGGACATACCTTCATTTAAGAAGTGTTCAATTTAAATTTAATTAGACCAAAGGTAGAAGGCGTTGAGTAAGTTTCTAAATGTTAGTTACCAATAGGCCTATTTGAATATCTGCCCTGTTTTACTGTAAAAAAAGAGCTTCTATAAGCATATGCCTATAACAATCATCCCTCTCACGCTGTGCCCTGAAATTTTGCCTGGCTACAACCTTGCTTAGAATCATTAAACAAACAATTTTAGTAAATTCAATAATCATGGTCAATATTTTAATATTACTTTACTTATAGCAGGCCTGGCCAAAATGCATCCCTCCAGATTATTTTTATGCTACTGACTGCATCAGTGGAAAATCATTCACTAGCTGCACTAACCAAGAGAAATAACGGGAATTTTAATATTAGACAAGCTGTACTTCCCCAAATCTTCACCAGTTCCTTTTCTTCTTTAAGCTACATTACATCGCGGAAACCCCAGGAAGGCGAACAAGAGTCATCAAGCTCAACGAGAAGAGTCTCTCACACTATCAATACTCCCCTACTCCTTGCTATTATCACATTTCTATGACATGACTACCTCAGTTGTTTTGTATCTTTTCCTCCCCTACACCTTGGCCATATCTTCTCACACTAGTTGGTTATGCTTCTCAGAAGGTACAAGTGGAGAGACGATTGGACATCTTAAAAGATCAAAACTTTTTTTTGTTTGTTTAGAGTTTAAGTTAAATAAGTTTAAGTAAGTGAGCGAGCAATGCAGATACAATTGTTGTTATTAAGTATATTTTTTTATATTATTATTATTATTATTAGCAGCACCACATCTTACTACCCATTGGGGTTATAGGCACTTCCGCTAATGTGTAATAGTGGGGTGATCTTGAGATGAAATGGAGGACCTACAGTTTAACGTGAGATCCGAACCAAGGTAGAGGCCTGGCATTCCACACATTCACAAGATGTCTTGTCAGAGGTGAAGGAAGGGTTTGGCAATCAGATAAATCTGTGCCGGGACCGAGGATTGAACCCCCAGTACAGAAGTCTAACACCTTACCCCTAGACCACCAGGTCACCCTATTTATTTTAATACTAATTAATAAATTTATCTTTGACTATTCAAAATGAATTTTTTTTTAAAGTTAAAGGAGAAAACCGACAGTTCATTGACCGTTGGAAAGAGGATTACTTCCTCCTAATAGTACAGAACTCCAGAGTAGCATGTTCTATTTGCAAAGATCGAGTTTGTATTTAAGGAATATAATTTTAAAAGACATCATGAAACAAAACATGGTGAGTAGGTGAAATTTGATAGAAAGAATTGGGAGAATGTAAGTTGGCTGTCCTTAAATTTGAATTAAAGGCTCAGCAAACAATCTTTAGTTCATTGTTTCAACAATCATCTAACATTTTCAAAGCAAGCTATTCTATCGCACTCTTAATTGCAAAGAAAATCAAGTCAATTTCAGATAGGGAATTGGTGAAAGCATGTTTGGAAGGCGTTTTAGAAGATGTTTTGTTCAAACAAAAGTAAAATATTTTCTAGTATAAGTCTGTCACATCAAACAATGTAATCAATCATCATATTAATAATATTTTAGCTGAAATAGTGGTGACTTTGCAGGAGCAGATTCAAGACTTCAAAGCTTATTACTTAGTGTTTAACAAAAGTACAGATATTTCAAACACATTTCAACTTGCAGTATTTATTTGTGGAGTTAACTATTCTTTCCAAGTGACAGACAGAATAAATGGTAAACCTTTTAAGCTTGTAAAACACCACTAAGGATAAAGATAATTTCCAAGCAATGAAAAAGTGTTGGTCCAACAACAGTTTGCATTCATAGGCGCTTTCAGGATTAACATCAGATATGGAGCACCAGCAATGATAAGGAAAAATAAAGGTGCTAAAATGTTTATGAATGAGTTTGAGGCATGAACCATTAAAATCATTTATGTGTTTGTCAGACACCATTTAATACATCAGTCAAATTTATGCACTCGATTGTTGTCTATGAATGATGATTATTAAAACCGTAATCTAAATTCAATATCATAAGCTTAAGGATTGCCAGTTAAAAGAAATTTCTGCTCAAATTATGTTCCGAATATGGTGACATTGTTTTACCAATGTAATATGGCTGAGCTGGGGGTGAGGAAAATGTTTAGAACAATTTTTTAGATATGAGCAGAAATATAAATGTTTAGGAACGAGGAGAAAGAGTACCAGTTTCTGAATTTATGATGAAGAGTGCTTTTCACCTAATTTTTTTTTTTTTGTAGACATATTACCGAACAAATTAAAACAACTCAACAAAGAGTTATTTGAAAAGGTAGTAACACGTGGTGCTAAAATAACAAACAAAGAGTTGGAGGGGCAAGATAATTTAATTACCAATGCTTGTAATCACATCACAGCATTTCAAATGAAATAATTATATTTGTTCAAGTGCCAACTTAGAAGAAAACAATGTTCAACATATTTTATTGTTAAATTACCTTAAAAAACACTCATAATACAATTTCTTTAAGTATTCTCATGAAATAAAACAAAAATCAGCAGCATTTAATTAAAATGATAAAGTATTTGAGATATTTTATCCTACATTTCATCTTAACGTTTCTACTGTCCCAGAAACTTTGCAGATGGAAGTAATTGTTTTACAGTGTCATAATGAATTAAAACTCATTCATGCCGTGAGATCCAAAATCAACTTTTACAACATGTGACAGTGGAAAAATATCCCAAATTAATATGTTCGCACAAAAAATTGTGAATGCCATTAGATCCATATACGTTTGTGAAACTATTTCAAAAATTAAATCTAATAAAAGTGAATCTTGAGCATCAATAAGATGAAAATCAATCAAGATGTGTAGCTACAAATATTAAAGTAGATTTTTTTTTTAAATGAGTGATTGCAAAGAAAAGCAAATATTTCATCAAAACAAGTTTTTAGTTTCCTCTTTTAGGAAGTTGTGTTGCATGTTTCGCACTTCCTCATGATTAGTTCAAGAAGAATGAAACCTTGGTCGAGGGAATGGGCAGTAACAATCAAGAGGCAGCTATTACCTCTTTGTCCAGTCGCAGCAATGTAAAGTGTGAGCTATGTCCCTCTTTGTCTAGTGCAGGCGTGTAAAGTGTGAACTGTATCCTCCTTTATGCAGTGGTAACAATGTAAAGTTTGAACTAGGTTCTTCCACTCAGTACAAAAAGCCACAATGTACATGCTCCCCTTAATTGTTCCCATTCCAACCCCCTGTAATCGCTTCCCTATATTATTCTATGTATTTATGGAAATAGTTTGAATTCTATTTTGTTGTCAATTCAATGCTTATTTAGGTGGTATGTAAGAAGAGAGTACTTACTTTCCAAAACAAAAAACAAAATAATGGTGACACATTAGTTATTTCAAGTTCATAAATTATCTCGTATGTAATGAAACTTCTGCGAGAAGTGTGTGTTTTTAAGAACTTTTATTAACACATTGAAATTAATATAAAAATATTTTTAAAGATTATTGCAACATTTTCAAATGTATTTTACACATGCGAAGTAAAACAAAATTTGATCTTTGTGCAAAATTGACTGTTTGGCATTTTAAATGTGAATATTGTTCAATTAGGTTGATTTGAATGAGAATTAAGAATATAAAAACCATATATATTTTTATTAAATAGGAGATGTTATTGTTCTTTGCCTATATTTGGCCTAAAATTGCCAAATAAAAGAATACCAATTGCATTAATACAGTTTTTTCTTAATATTTCTATTATCAAACAAAGATTCCATTCTAAAAATTGTATTTGCCTCAACCAAAGATCATTCATTGGTAGAAAAGTAAAATATGGGTTTGAATTGGGCAATATGACAAATCATTTTGTGATCAAAGATAAATATTTTAAATATAAGAATGAAGGTTATTTGAAAGAGCATTTTAGTAAATCATGGTTTAAAGTAAGAGGGATAGCCAGCACATTCACCTTAGTGATACTGAAGTATAAATTGTTAAAATTAGGAGGAATAACCAGCACACCTACCTTAGTGATGCTGGAATAGAAGTGGTAAGAATTAGGAGGGATAGTTTTTCTATCCAAACTACTTAAATTCGAGTTGAATTATTTTTACCATTTTTTACCAAGAAAAGCATTTTATTTACCACAAATCAGGGTTTCTACTGGTGGGCAAATAGTCAGCACTAGCACATGACAAACCTGAATAGCTTTGTGGTGAAATAATGTAGTTCTATGCCAAAATTCTTGGCTACATACAAGTATTAAAGTGATTCTTGTTTTGAAAAGGGTAAAATATAACAAATCAATCGGACATATAATATAAATATATATATGCAAAAAGAATGGTAGTTCCCAGTGAATCGCAACCAGATCTAGTAACCTTCACTTCAGTGTTTCTTATGTGCAAACTTAAAATAAATATCAAAATAACTTAGCATGTACTCTACACTAATGCTCACAACAAACACAAACCTTAAATGAGCTTGTTTTCCAGATGTTATACATAAGTATAAAAACCCTTAAAGTGTGGCAACAAAAAAGTGAACTTAAAAACAATACAATAATCATGCACTGTGTTTTGATATCAATTGATTAATCATTAGTCTATCATACGAATAAAATTAAAGTTATGTATAAAATGTCCATAGTACAAATGGCCAAGAGAATCTTTCGATTATGCTTTTAAAAGCAATGGTATCCTTCACCTGATACAATTCAGCAAGTCATTTTTAAAAGGAAAGAATGCTAGTCCAACTCCTTTATTCATCAAAGTTTGGCTGATAGTAAACCTGTAGAAGTGCTAGTCTGCTTCTAAAATCTAGATAAGCCAAATGCCTCTGGTTGAAAGTAAGTGTTTTAAATGGGTTTGTAGTGTGTGTGATCTTTAGTTGAATAACTATGGTAAAATTTTCTTGTTAATTAAGATGTAATGCTGTTTGTAATTTCCCAATTTTTTAGGAAGAGCAAAAATGACATAAAATAATTATACTCCATGGCGTCAGCCCGTAATCGAGCTATAACCGACCAAGTGGTCACCAACATGTGACGGTCGCTTGGTCGGTATAACTCACTTGCAGGCTGACGCCATGGAGTTTTTTAAAAATAATTACAAATAAAAAAATTATGAAGTTGTAGTTATAAACAGTAATGTATATTATTTTTTCATTTTTCATTGTTAAACATACTAATGTATATTAGCTTTTTATATGGAAAAATGTTTTGATTACTATATTACTTAACAAAATAATTTGTCAAAGGCCTACCCTGACTTTATTTCAAGCTTAAAAGTAAAGTAAGACTAATTAACCGATTTTTTTTTCTCCTAAGATTGCAAAATAATTTTGATATGTAACTCATACTTTTAGGAAAAGCCAACCACTTATTACATTTTGAGGCCACAAAATGATGGTTTTTTAAAACTATTTTAACTAGGTTAAATAGTATGTAGCTTATATTAAGTTTGAAAGTCAACATATCACAATTTCACACATAACAAAAACCATGTGACCTTAGAGGTGATGTCAAAAATTTATTATTACTGGTATTCAAAGAATCAAAAGTAAATCTTAGCATCACAATTTTCAATATCTCAATTCTTAGTTCTTAATTCACAGTATATTAAAATTTTAGCGTTGAAACACAACAGCAAAAATTGGTGAAATGGTTGATTACTTAATTGTACAGTTGTTTTTTTATTTATTGCAGGCCCATTGTAAATCTATTCAAAATGACATTTATGTTCTAATGATGTTAGCCCTGGCTAAAAATGAGCTACTTTATTGGTTAAAAAATAAAATAAATTATTTTTATAAATAATCATATAGATATTTCTCTGTATTTATACTTTTTAGTTGTTTTTCCACATATTCATTACATATAAATGAAAATTTTGCTATTGGGAAGCAAGTGAATCTACTGCATGAAAAAATAATAAAATTATAGTTGTTAAAGGATTAGAACCGAACAAGAGAGTAATCTTGTGCTCTACAAGTTTCCTATCAGACAACTTTATGGGAATAACTATAATAAACTTAGGGCTTTACTAAGGGGTGAAGTTTGAGAAAGCGGAAACTCAAATCTTCGCCTTCCCCAAAATATTATATTATTTTGTACTCTTCCTAAATGTATAAACAAGGAGATTTTTGGAGTCACGGCAGGTAAAACATTTTAAATTGCTTTAGACAAATTTAATGTTAGTACCATTCCTGGACATACTGGGTATGGCCTTGTGTTGATTACTATCCCTTCCTTTTATTAATCATTTAGCTGAGTATTTTGCCCCCAAAGATTGCTATATCTAATTATTGATTTGTGAAGCCAGTAGTCTCTTGTTCATCTTACTCAGTATCTGGTAGTGGTATTGTTCCACAATATTGTCCTCTGGGGAGGTCTCATCTACCTTGTAACTGCAGGAAAACAAGAACACACGTCACAAAATCACTCAAGAAAAACTTTAAGTGAATATTAGCAGCCTAGACCTATTTTAAAAACATTATAGATATAAATAAAACAAGAATAAAAAAACATGGTCTCTAAATATAAAATCATTAACACTTAACAAACTTATAATTTGCACAAAAGGAGAAAAAAAAGTTTCAAAAAATCAAAACCAAAATTTCAATTACACTTCTTGGATGAAAAAAAATCTAATACTAGTAGTTGAGGTGATATATTGGCTAGGAATTTGTTTATAATCATGCTGTGCTTGTTCCTCTGGTTCCAAAACAAGAAAATAAACTGTAACCTACAATGATTCTTTGGTCCAAGAACTATGTCCAGTATCGGTAGACAGCCTGTCACCATTGGATTAAGCTTTAATTGTTCTGGTGTTAAATTTATTCATTAAAAGATTTAGTAGGCGTAAAACTAGACTTGGGCATCCTCACTCACCTTTGAGTGTCCAGAATATCAAAGAGAAGCCTAAGAATTTTAGGGTCACATGCTGTATTACAGAAACTTATTGGATAGCTAATTAATTAAGACTGTAGGGCCTAGAGATTTTTCAAAAACCATGTGCGGTGTTAATAGAACCCTGCTTGGGAATCAGTGTTATAGAAGAATGCAATCTTGTTCAAAAAACTTTAAAAGTTAAGCCAATATGAAAGAATAAATTAGATTAACATACAAACAATTACTTTAGTGCAGTGAAGAAGGCCACAGCTTCAGGGTTGTGTTTGAGCACGGTGAGAATGACTTTCTTCATGTGGACGGAGAACGCCAAAAGCTCCAATAATTGCAGCATGAACTTACCTAGACCCTTCCTTCGTACGTCTTGACATAGTTGCAGCTCATAACTGGAACAAAAACAGTGTGCCTTCAATCAACTGCATCTTGCAATGATGGAGTTCTTGACTCTGGCCAAAATGTTCTGACATTGTTGGAACAAGAGCACTGTGCCCTCAACCCAGTTCATAGCTGTAGTCAAGATTTTTCTTTCGTCCATGTTGAAAGCTATATTTTTTTGTATTGTTCCATTTTTCTCCTGAGTTTACAGTCGAGTGTTTTAAAGTGGTAGGAGAAGTTATCATTCCCTTAGCTCTAAGCCAAGGATCTCCAAACTACGGCCCGCAAGCCGGCCTGTTCCAAGATTTTATCAAAAAACCAATTAATTGTTTCTCTTAGTTATTTATTAACCACACAGTTTATTTGACATTTCCAGTTTCTGTCTGCACACCTGCTTCCCCCATGACACCAAGCCAGAGTGCTGTCGGAATTGCAAACCATCATTTTCAATCACAGGCGCCATTTCTTATACCGACAACAGAACGGCTTGACTGAAGATTTTTAGGTATTTCCAAGTTTCCCGGCAGAGCGTTATCAAAGGAAAGTTCTGAAAGATGTTAACTAATTTTTTTTTTAAAGTAATTATATTAACCAATTATTATAAATATAATTCATTACATATAAATGTATTCATTTCTCAAATAGAAGAATCAACGTCAATCATTTTTATCAAACACTGAGGGGCCTTGGGAAATGGAATTTTCTTTATAGACGTGACTGGCCATATGACTTGAATCTAAATTTGCCTGTTGAAACAAATATGATTTATGATCTATTTGTGCATGTCAAGGCATTCAGGGTAAAAATAATGCTACTTGAAGAACAGGTGAATGTTACTTTGGGCCACAAAAATGTGTAAAATATATCATGTGGCCCGCATAGTAAAAGGTTTGGAGACCCCTGCTCTAAGCCAGTGCAGGGACACTTTATTTTCATATGATCATATATTATGTTTAGGGGTGTGTGAGTATTAGAAAATTAGAGTCAAGTTTCAGTTGCTGCTCATACTATAGTAATTTTTTATACAAATTTTTAAAAAAATGTGCACTCAGAATTTTCAATCTTTTTTCTCAAAAATTCCTTGTTTGATTAATTTTATTTAATTTCCTAGTAAATAGAGTCCACCAACATTTTTTGTAAAATTAAAAAAATTCAATCATATTAAATTTATTTAAAAATTTAAATCTATGTGAATATACCATTTTTTCACATAAAGTTTTAATAAAAAAAACTGTTTTTATACATATTAATATATTGTTTATTCATGGATCTACTACAGAAAGTCAACTTGAAATATTTCTTGTACAAATAATGCTCTATATTACTCGAAATGAAAATCACCTGCTTGCACATTCGGCCCTTCCTATAAAAGTTTGCCAAACCCTTGTTGTTCTCACAATGTAGCAAATTTCAAGTAACAAGTAGGTCAGGGTTTTACTCCCAAGTTAATGCACTAAGAGTGGTTTTAGTTTTTTTTCCTCAGTGTCTTTCCATTATTCCTCCACACACATATGTAGGTACATTTACTCTAAATCTCTTCCTTGTCCCTATTTCATATAGTGTAAATATGCAGATAATCCAAAAGGGCAGTATGATGTAATACATCAAAAAATAATCCTGGAAAAGTTACAATGCTACATCGTTTATTCCACACTGTATTTACTGACCAATATAAGACCTCATCCCCATAGTCAAGGTCAAAGCGAAAGAGGGAGAAGGCAACAGGCTGGTCGTCCGATGTTCTCTGAGCCACCAGCAGCCACGCCATGTCATCTACCATCTCCTCTCGCTTCTCTTTATCACTCCAGCCCCACTCACAATCCTCATAGCTACCAACATAATAGAGAGTAAATATTATTTTACTGGAAAATGTAGCTGTTGTTGAATGTTTCAACAAAGGTTTAACACAGGACTTGTAAATGTTCAAAAACTTTTACTATGATTTGAATAACTTAACTAACAGCTTTGACTTAACTTAAAACATATAAAATACACTATACTTATTTTATTTTCCAACGTTATCATTTTTCGATGAGATTTGTGAAACATATCTGTATTTTTGTAAATTACATAATTCAGTATTTAAAGTTATATAAATATACAAAATTTGGCATTAGTATTATAAAACGATTCATTTGATATAGGCCTATTTTGAAAAATAGCACATGGACAGAGGTTTAATCCTATATCCAGCGGAACTATCCTCGAGATTATTCCAATATGAGATGGAACAAACACTTGACACAATCTTGAAACATTTGATACTCTTTCAGAACTATCAATCTTTAAACAGATATTTTTAAATTAATTGTTAGACACAATTTAAAATGGTAGAAGTATGGATAACTTATTTAGTAATCAGAAAACTAATAATTTTAACTTTCAAACTAATTAAGAATAAACTTATATTGTTCAGACTGAATGACCAATGTACTCTGAATTTAATTGAATGCCTTGAAGTAACGAGGGAACTTATTAGTGCATCTACAAGTTATTTTCTTCATGAAGAGATTAAATGAAACAGAACCAATTAATCATAATACTTAGCATCATGTCTTACTACCCATGTGGGTTATATGCTTAAGTACTAATTACTCTAATGGGTTAGGAATTGGGAAGGTTGTGTATAAAGGAAGTGAACCCACATTTACATGGAGGGAAAGTGGGAAACCATTTAGAGAAAACCACACCCAGGTCACCCAAGCGAGATTTGAACCTCGATCTTCTCCTCGTCCTCAGCAGTCTAGCTCAACATGGAACTGGAGCGTTAGCTAACTACGCCACCGAGGTGGATAAACTAAAAACAAATTACATATTCAGAAGTTCAAAATTTTTCACAATAAAGCTTTATCATAAGGGTCTATAAAAGAAGATGGATAAACATGAATCGAGAATAACAGGTTTACGAAATAAAATTAGATTCAAGTTTGAATAGAACAGGCCAAGATTCGCAAAATCTTGGGGACAAGCCTACACTAGTCAGTTTTCAATTTACTAAATGAATAGGCCTATTCATGAACAGCAAACATCTGTATCATATGTCAATTTTAATGTAGGCCCCTACCACATCCAATGCAAAAATATTTGATTTGACTTTGGGAATATTTCATAAATTCGATTCAGGCTTCAAGATGAATTAAAGAGGAAGTTGAGAATGTAAGCTCCTAACCTATTTCACATTTTTATTTTTTAGCTTTAAATGACACAGATAAAAAAGTATACAGGCCCTAACATAAAACTATCATACAAATAGATATATTTCAAAAGGTATGTATTTAATATCCAAATAAAATTTAAAAAAAAAATGCTTCCAAGATTGTGTTTGGTTGATACTTTAATTTGGTAGGTTCTATTTGTGTGCAAACAATGCTTCCTGATTAATGCTGGTCACTTACTAAGCTTGCATATTCTCTTTAAGAAGCTGAAATGCCCAATCCAGTATTGCCGGATCCACGTTCTGGCTGCGCTTACACTCGAGCGTAACTGTCAAATCATTCTTGTCAAACTTCCTGAATACTGGAAATGCCAGCAGTGGATCCTCCTGGCAAACACACAGTCATGAGACACTGTGTCTGTCTAATAAACAACCTCTCAGTTAACTTTTATGTGCCCAATGTCTTACAACCCTCTAAATATTTATGCAAATGAGAAGTAATGAGGAAGATGGACATTTACAAAATGTACTCACATTTGAATAGAGCATAGGAAGCACTATATAAAGCTACCTTGGCATTCCTGATCAAGAACTCAATCTTGATCTCTTGTCACAAAAAAACCAAAGAAGATGAAACTGACACATTTTTGTCTGTGTGTCCAACTAAGAGATATGATTGAATCTAAATAATAATAATTATTATTATTAGCACCGCATCTTACTACCCGTTCAGGTTATACACACTTATGCTAATGTGTAATGGTAGGGTGATTGAGATGAAATGGAGGAACTACAGTTTAACGTGGTATCTAAACGATGGTGTAGGCCTGGCATTCCCCACATTCACAAGATGTCTTGTCAGAGGTGAAGAAAGGGTTTGATAATCAGATAAATCTGTGCCAGGACCTAGGATTGAACTTCGGACCCCCAGCACAGAAGTCTGACACCTTACCCTTAGACCACCAGGTCACCTAATTAAAATAATTATTCCACATATTTACCCTTTACTACGTAAGATATATATATATGTTGTATGGCTGTTGATAGCAATGAGCCTATAACACTTTAATGTGTTCTTTGGTCTCTGTACTAATCAGTCTGTCAATGATACAAGGCATTCATCAAAAGTGTTTTGTATGTTGTTGTACAGCTATCTTTTATTATGTTCTCATTAACATGAAACATGGTGTCAGAAGTCAAGAATAATCCAAAATAAACTGTCACTTATTATATTATGAGTAATTTCTCATTAGTTGTTGAATAGTATAACTATACTATACTACCAGCTACATGCGCGATTCAGCCAAATGATTTAAAAGGTCAAAATTTGTCTTATATGTGGAAAAAGTGGTCAGAGCCGTTTACCACATTTCTATGAGCCATACATATGGAGAAAGATGATAACTCATGCCAAGTTGTTTACTGTTGCACCACCTAGATCCAGATGCTCATGAGGTATTTTATTTTTTCAACCTAGACAGCGACTAAGTGAAATATTTCATAGCAAAAGCCAATATTTCATTTGAACATCACAAACTCTGCATGTGCCGTCAACGATAAAACTAAGCATTTGAAAATGTTGTCATATCTTTAACAAATCTCAGTCTTTCTTGTTAATTTGGTGACTTAAAAGAAAGTCTTGTGAAAAATCTTTTCAATTATAGCCTCAACTATTATTATTATTATTATTATTATTATTATTATTATTATTATTATTATTATTATTATTAGCACCACATCTTACAACCCATTCAGGTTATACGCAATTACGCTAATGTGTAATGGTAGCGTGATTGTGAGATGAAATGGATTTACAATTTAACGTAGGATTCGAACCATGGTGGAGGCCTGGCATTTCTCACATTCACAAGTTGTGATTAATACACGTCTTGTCAGAGGTGAAGGAAGGGTTTGGCAATTAGATAAATCTGTGCCGAGACTGAGGATTGAATCCCGAACCCCTAGCACAGAAGTCTGACACCTTAGCCCTAGACCGCCAGGTCACCTGGCCTCAACTAATCATACAATGACATAAAACAATGTCTAAATGAAGATGGCCAAATAAACAAAGTATTCCAGCTTGCCAAAACAATGAAAATATCCAAGCTTCATTCTGGAAACTTATCATCAAATCAAGATTTTGTAGGAAACCTGGAAAAAGTTCAACTCAGTTGGTCACCCCTTCAATTCCATGGAAGAAGTCTAAGCATTCGAGGAAATTCTTCAAGACTGAAGTCATCAAGCCCAAGGCAATCTAAATGCACTCCATGTGGTCAGGAACAATTTTACAAATGCCCAGCAGCAATGGTAAAGAGTAATTTTTGTAATAAAGTTGATCATAACGCAAAAAAAATTAGGTTCTTATGTTTACCATTTGGGATAAACTCAGCTCTTGAGATTTTTCACTTAACTATGATCAAAATTTTTGAAGAAATTCCTAATTTAATTACATATTTAGATGATTTGTTAATTATGTATCTATCAAAGAAAAACATTATTATATTTTAAAGCAGGTGGGTGAAAGAGCTAGATTTGAAAATTTGAGGTTTAATTTAATCAAATTATCACAAATTTGTCAAGATTAGGTCACTTACATGGGTCACTCTTTTACTAGTAAAGGGATGCTTTCGGGTCCAGCCAAAGTGGCCGCTATTGTTAAAATGCCTAAGCCCAACAATAGTCAAGCTCTTAAGGTGATATTTAGGTGTGCCTACATTTACATACCTGTCTTTTTATATTAAAGATTTGTTATGAAGAAACCAAGCAAATGAGAGAACCCTTTTTAAAAACAGATGTGCCGGTAGTTTGGTAATGAGATAGTTGTTATGATGACGAATTCAATAAGCTTAAAACCATAATTACTAATACCCCTATTATGATCTGTCCAAATAATCACAAAGTGCAGTAGGAGCTGTCATTCTTCACAGTAACAATCCAATTGCACATGCTTCAGCTACATTTACAAAAAGTCAAAGCAACTCTCCACAAATTGAGTAAGAACTCCTTGTTCTTGTCTTTGAATGTGTAAAATTCCACCAAGATATTTATAGTCACAGAATAATTGTACATACTGACCATAAGACAGTGGTTCCTCTTTTCATTAAGCCTCTCTATTAGGCCCCTCCTCGACTACAGAATTATATTGAGGATACAACCTTATGATTTAGAAGTAATTTACCAACAAGGAAAATTAATATTTACTTTGGATACTTTATCCTGAGCTCATCTAATGGGCATGGTTCCTGAATTGGATGAAAATGTTAGTGTACATGTCATCTGTTAATTTCACAAACCTGTCATTGTCTCCTAAAAGACTGGAAACTTTTCAAAATGAAACAAGTAAAGAGCCTGTCTTGAAAATATGATTTAATTTTTGTAATTTAGGATGTCCTTCAAACAGTCATTTCCTGTTGAGGTTCAACCATATTGCAAATTCTTTGATGAAATTCACGAAACAAGTAGAATAGTTTTTAAAGGGGAATGTATCATTGTTCCACAGTAAATGTAAAAGGAAATTGCTAAAAGTTATTCATTAGGGTCATTTTGGAATGCTGAGAAGGGTGCAGTATGAAAAAAGCTTATTATTTTGGCCAAATAGGGTTAGCGATATTATAAATGTAGTCATAGATTGCTCTGCTTGTCACCAATTCAATAATGATATTAATCAGTGTTTAATGTTTAATGAAGTTAAAATGTTATGATGGAATAAAGTTGGAGTTGATTTTATGAAAATAGTGGTAAAGAAATATTTACTGAGGTGTAGATTTTTTTCAAAAAGTAGGCCGATTGGGATGTCTTTGCTTAATAGAGGATCAACAGCTCCAATAGTAATGCAAAAACTAAAGTCAATTTTTGCTCGTTATGGAATATCAGCTGTCGTGGTTTCTGATAATGGGCCACCATTTAATTCACACAATTTCAAATATTTTGCTAATACTTGGGTTAAAGAACATGTTAGGATACAGCTAGTAGTCCACATTACCACCAGTCAAATGACCAAGATGAAAGGATGATACAAACATCAAAAAACATTGTTTACATAACATTTGAAGAAAATTTAGATTGTTATATTATGGCTCTTTTACAATATGGAACTAGGTACTCTAAATGATAAGTCGAGCAGTTCTTCCTCTCAAGTGTTAAGTCTAGGCAATTAGCTACGTACAACACTACCTATTATTGAAACCAACCAAATTAAAACCAAATTAAGTTGATACAATTATTAAAATAACTCGATAAACAAATAAAAATCAAGTTTGAAAAGTGGCAAAATACTATTAAAAAACCTAAAAGTGTCTGCCAGAACTTAACGAGATTGATGAAGTATTGTTAAAGAAAAACCCAACTGAAAAAAAAAATGGTCTAGAGGTCAAGTAACTTAATAAATATAGTTCCACAACCAATAACTCTGGTAATTAATGGTTTCAATGGTATTTATAGATGGAATAGAATACATGTAAGAGAATGTGTACAAAATGGTGATTATGAAAATCAGAAGGATACATGTGACAAAAGTAGACAGTAGTGTAAATTCCAGTAACAGGAATGACTATCAAGAGCTATCACAGTACTGTCTAGTATACTAGTTCTTAAAATGAGACTTTAAGATTGATAAATGTCACTACTAAGTCGGGAAGGTTGGTACGTCCTCCTAAATTACTGTAAAGTTACTGGTAACTTGGTCCCGCCATTAGCAGTCTAGTGTAACAGGAGAGTAACACATTAGACCACGCAACCAATGAAGTGGGTTTTGAAATAATGTTAAGTTATACCAGTATTTTGTTTTACTTAGCTAAAACATTTTTAACTGTCTAAAAAGGGGAGATGTAAGATAAATATAGTGTATGGCTGCTGGTAGCACTGAGCCTACAATGTCACTTTATTAACATGTACTGTGAAATCTGTACTAGGCGGTCTATCAATACAAGTCATTCATTAAAAGTGTTTTGTATGTTGTTGTACAGCTGTTCTTTTATTATGTTCTTGTAAATATATAACAACTTCCAACCTTTTATATCTTGTTAAAATTTTGTCGATATCTCCGTCATAAATAATTCCAGTTTGTCCACTATAACTTTTATGAGGTGATGGTTTACAAAAGATAGATTTGGTGCTCATGGCAATATAATATAGAAGGCTGCTGGTACCTGATTGTTGGCCTTATTCACTAAATCCTGCGACACAGCTATGCGAGCCGCCTCTTCCTTCCTTTGCTGTCGTTTCTCCTTTCCTTTGTTGGTGTTAGGCCTAGTTTTTCTCTGGTGCATAAACAATATAGGTTGATCAAACAAACAATTTTTTAATAATATTCATTTTAGTTGTAGTATTTTTATTTTTTATTTATTTAGCACGTCTTACTACCCATTTGGGTTACATGATTATGTATTAAATACGCTAATGGATTAGGAATTGGGAGGGTTGAATTTAAAGGAAGTAAATCCGCATTTGCGTGGAGAGTGGAAAACCATTTAAGAAAAACCACCTCCAGTTCACCCGACCAAGATTTGAACCTCAATCTTCCCATCCTCGGCAGTCTGGTTCAACACGAAACTAGCGCGCTATCCAACTACGCTACCGAGGCGGGTTTATTTGTAGTAAGGAGCAATATTAATTTATAATATAAGGAACGTACTTGGATGGAACAGCTTATTAGATTAAATGGTACAACTTCTTTGGTCAATTAAACAATATAAAATAAGAAACATAACATGAAGATAAAAAAAAGTTTTCACAAAATATTAGTTGAATGATGATTAGATTAAAATATTGAAGTTGTTGGGAAAATGACATGCAACAAAGGAGATTCTAAACGGATTAAATATGACCAAATTGCTTTTTAATGTTAATTATAGAATTGGTGGTATTCTAAATATAAAGAGAATACTAAAGCACTGGGCTACAATTGTAGCTTTTTTTTACTTAAGATTAAATACTTACACCCATGTTTATATTAAATTAAAAAAACAAGAACACTGAAAAATGAAACAACCATATAAAGTAAATCAATACAACAATTGCCGCAATTTTCTGCGATTGTATTATATTGTTTTCACAATCGCACCAACTGAAAAATTGTTTTGAAGAAAGTTATAAAACGTTGCCTTAAATTTAGTAGCCAAGCAGGAATATATTAATTCTGAAATATTTTAGTTAGGAATATGCTCACAAAGTATCCATCTTACTCTGATAATCGTATTAAAAATCCCAATCAAGTTTGGAAACTTGCACTTAGAGAGCAATATAACAGGGTGGACATATTTATGTTGCTGCGATATACAAACCATCCTCAGTACACTAATGTGTAAGATAGAAAGTTACTTTCGGGGATCTCTTTCTCTCTTTCATACATACAAGACAATGAGGCATATTGACATAATTCGGTAAATTGTATGAATATATGAGATACAAAAATGTATGTTTAGTAAAATGAAATAAATGTGTTAGTAAAATATTTAAACAAAATATCTAAGTAAGAAGTCCGTGACTTGTTTCTTTATATAAGTTGATGTAGGTTAAAATATTAATACTTCTTACAATACTATAACCTGATTATTTGAACGTAAGATTACTACACAAAGTTTGCCACTCAAACCAATATAACTAAATTCTTAGCTAAATTATCTCATCATTGTTATCAAACATTCAATAAAAATTGTCTAAACACAATATAAAAGCTAATAGCGAATTTTAGCTATGTTGTATCATTAGCAGAATGTACACAACATGGGTGATAGCAACATATTTTAATGTGATGAAGATTATATTCTTATTTTTACAATATTATATGTGAAACTGAATTGAATATCTTTAAATTACTCTAAATGTTTCTTCACTGAAGTGGGAAAATCTTTACTGTTTTCAAACAATAAAAGTTGTGTGCACCAGAGACATGGTTTCGCACAATTACATTAAAAGAATCCGTTAGTTATGTCCTATCAGAATCAAGCAGACAGCAAACTTAAGCGTTACACTTGGGTACTTTGAAAGAGGTGCGTTAGTTTCCATTCATTATAGTATAAAGCTCACTGGTAGCGAGCTACTAATGGATTAATCAATACTCGCTCGTAATCTTTAAAATAATGTTGTGTTCGGGTCACATGTTGAGAACAGTTATATCTATTATTCCTGAGTTTTTGCATTCGCATTGCCGGAGTAGTTCCTCGTCTGACTGTTCACGTCACTGGAATAGCTGTACCAGATGTAAAGAGAATAGAAAGGTAACGCCACTTTGAGACATTTGATTATATCCTTGCTTACGTCACCCAGTAAAAAGCAGTTAAATCTTAGTTCTAAAAGAGTAGAATACACTCTTTTTTTATATATAATTAGAGTAATTGCGTTAATTTGACATTTGTATGGATTCAACAACGTTATTTTTTATTTAAAGTTTCAAAATGTGATATATTTTTAATAACTTTGTTTTCTATACAGCTGTTTATACCTTTCTAAAGCTTCGTACATACTTTAGAGCATTTACCATTACGTAACAACGCCCCGAGCTGAGCACCGTAATATGCTTTGATATTGTTTGTGCGGGACCCGTATCACCTAACGGTAACAAAATCCGCTCAGTGCTCAGTTCTATACCACTTCCTCCAAAGGTGGTCTCATTTTGAAAAAATAAATGCTCGCGTTGGGGCTCGGATCGAGGGTCACTAGTGTAGACAGTACCCGTAACAGTGCTCCAAGTAATGGCGCGAACACATTATCTAGCTTTTGTTCCAGCCATCCAGTTGTGACCAGAATTTTGTAGCATGTGTTTTCCTTATGTTCATTTTTGTATACATTATCATGGACTGCTCAGAGAAAGAGAGATTAGGACTCATTGAAGCTTACAAGAAGTGGCCATTATTGTGAGATTTAAAACATAGACTTCATTATCACAAGGTAAAGCACAGTGACGCGTGGATCGAGCTGTCCACTGAACTTAAGGACTTCTGAGGAGTGCAGGAAGAAGCTAATGGTATCGTTTCCCGCTTATGGCTCATCGGCTGGGTAACGGAAGTGTGTTACAGCTTGGAGTATATCTAAAGGCCAGAAATAGTTGACAAAGGGGGGGGTTCGAACCATACTGATCACAGAACCAAGCAATTGTCTGCTCTGGACGATGTTACGTTAAGGTAAAATGCTCTATAGCCTGTACATGGTTTAAAGCGCTGGATTGTATATTGAGGGATTTCACACTCTCAGGTAATCAAATTTCTCCGTCCGGCGCTACCTTTCTATTCTATTTAAATTGGCTATACCCGTGGGAAAAAAATAACTGCCTTTACTTTTCCATCTCTTGAGTAGGACTGAGTGTGGTAGGTTTGGAAGTAAAGAAGAATAAAAGGTGAGCTAATTTTTTTAAACTAGGCTTAGCCTAAAATCTTGAATGGATTTAATAAAATTGTCTAATTTTGAGTTGACTACAAGAAAAAGTTCTCCTTTAAAAAATGAAAGACTATAACATTATCGAAAATAAATATATCAGTTTTAGAGCCACTTGGTTGTCAACATTTATTGATGCTCTACATAAAGTACAAGCTGCAAGAGATATCTAACATGAAAATCTTGTAGCTGGACATGAGCCCACGCCAAAAAAAAAAGTATCGTGAAGTCTATGCTAGAATTTTAAGATTAGTTAAGTACTATAATGATAGATACATTATTTCGTTTTTACGTGGTGTTGCACATAATATTGCAATGCATTAATATAAGCCAAAGAACATTTAAATAAAATTGAGTGTTGCACATTTTGCTATTTTTTACCCATCACTTTGAATTAAGCTAGTTTTTACCCATCACGTTGCATTATGCTAGTTTTTACCCATCACTTTTTATCACTTTTTAATAAAAAAGAAAAAGGTGCATTGCACTATGCTAGAAAAAAGTTGATCAAAAAGAGAAAAGTGGGGTTATTTGGTGCCCAGTTGGTGGTGCCCAGATGGTGGCGCCCAGTTGTCTGGATCCGGTACGAGAATTCAAGAAACTTATGCAGTGAAAGTACGAGAATTAAACATATGCAGCACTTGAGTCGATTTTCAGGTGCTGTGATTTCTCGTAAACGCGAAAGAATAGTTCTAAATTTTATTATAACGAATGAAGAAAGATGGCTAACAGTTAACTTATATATATATATCATGCTAAATTCTACAAAAAATTTGTTTTCTAACTACATTCAAGTTTGCTATAATTTTCTCAT